>JAYMSP010006056.1:0-12411 GCA_036897095.1 Plantago elongata | reverse complement strand
GTTAAAGTTGATTGGGTTATTTTTCTAAGATTGCAGACGTAGTTTCTCATGGATATTGTAATGAATTTTATGAGTCTTGCCTATTGTAATGAAATTTATAACTCAATCCCGAGTTCTACCAACAAACTCTAAAATTTTGCAATCTTAGATTTGAAATTTAAATCCA
This sequence comes from Plantago elongata, assembly GCA_036897095.1. Lineage (NCBI taxonomy): Eukaryota > Viridiplantae > Streptophyta > Magnoliopsida > Lamiales > Plantaginaceae > Plantago > Plantago elongata. The sequence goes on along the minus strand of JAYMSP010006056.1, from coordinate 12,245 downwards.
CATACACCACTGTCAATATAATTTACAGCGAGGTGCTTAATAAGTTTCGAAATTAGCGTTATTTTTGTTTTATTAAATTATACTACTACATATTATCTTTCATCTGTTTGATTTTTCAAATATCATAGTTACTTTTTAACTTAAAGTTCTTACAGAAAAGCAATTTTTATTATGTTACGAAAAAGTCAAAATCATGCCACCAAATCAATATATAATTGATAACTTATTTGATAATCATTACATAGAAATAAAGTAAATAATCTATATTAATTTTTAGTAATTGTATTAAATGTGATTGCATTGTAACCTATTGAATTATATTAAACTACTTACAATTATGTTCACTATATAAACCACTATCTCATGAATACAACACCACCAAACAAAATAAAAATTAAGAATTATCTCCACATTTTATAAGTTTATCAAGGAAATGGCCTGAGTTTTTCTGAATTCTTTTCATAGTTGTCTCAGGTATGGCTTTCTACTGTGCCATTTTTTTCATAGGTATGTACTGTTGTATTGGATCTGACTAGCTGTAATCTTACGGCTTGTAGAAAAGAAGGAATCTACTGGTGGTCAATGTCTCGGTATTAGAGAGACTGGAAATTATGAATGCATCTGCGTTTATGATTGTTGAAAACAAATTGAGTTAGTTTAGTTCTTTATACACAATATTCACAAGTTCATTATAAAAATGAGGTTTATTGTTAATTTTAACATAAATTCTATATTTAAATAAATTGAGTGATTCGTTGGGTTTGATTAATTACTTGGGTCTTGTTTGTTATACTGTTGGAAAGGCCATCTCCCCACTCAAATCGAACATTTTGTACATAAAAAAAAGTCAATTCCACTTAAACAAGGTCAATCAAATTCTACATCAATCATTCCCTTAGTCACTTATACATAAACATTCCAATATAAATATGCACCAATCACTACTACATTATAAAGATGGATGATAAGCACCAATCACTACTGCATTATAAAGATGGATGATAAGCACCAATCACTACTACATTATAAAGATGGATGATAACTATAGAGTACATGACCTTGTAGGTGACGAAAAATGACACACAAACATAAAATTTGTAATGGTCATAAACATGAAGATCTTTTACCCAAGGGTCGTTTGTCAATCAATTGTAATCGGTCCATTTGGCCTAAAATATACTTCATATAACTACATTTCAATTCCATTCCAAACACAATTTCACCAAAATACATCCAATTCAATGTGCATTCAAATTCTATACCAATCAGCCTAATCCCTGATATCATGTGTTATATATAATTGTCATAAACATCATCTTAACACTACTTCTGAGTATCATATAATCATAGAGGTAGCATCATTTTCAATGAGCACGAGTAAAGTATGATATTAGAGAATCGATGAAAATCAAATTAAAATGGATGTCTTTAGGTATTTTTAATTGAAATTCGAAGATTTTAATGTGGTGCCACATACACATGCATAATACCTTAAAAAAACAAAGCACAACTTAACTTTAGAAAAACTGGGAGGCTCAGATCTCATCTGTGTATGATCGGAGAAGAGGAAGTTGACCCGCCATGGCTGCAAAACACCGGTTGCAAATGCCATCCGGATTGCCCCGCCAAGATACGGGTCGAATCATCTCATGCCCGACCAAGTTAGTATTCAGCTCGCTAAAATCAAATCGAATTGAATCATCACAGCCTCTTGTTATCATTATATTATACACATAATCACAGACAGAACAGAACGAAGCAAAGCAAAGCCAAGTTGGTAGTTGAACACTTAGGGGTGTACAGTATATGTAATTAACCAAATTGAAAAGGGTTGTTGTGTTGTGTTGTTGTAAGAAGGAAATCATCGGCAAGAGAGAGGGGCAACAACCCTTGGAGAAATCCCATCTTTCTCTCTTTTGCCTCATTTCTGAGCTGACTACTGTTTTCTGATTCATCTCGACTGTAATAAGTAAAAAGGATGAGCCTTTGTCTTTCCGTTTTGTTCCCTGTTTGGAGACTATATTTACAGACCTATTCTCAATAATATGGTGCCCAAACAGAAGGGTCTATTCGTCATTATACATCACACAGACGGGTTAGTTCTTGATAGTATGTTGGTCCGGGTTGGGTTGCATTTGCTGGCTTTTGCTACGAATCGCGGTTGAGGCTCGATTTAAGATCGAGCTCGAGTCTACTTATGTGACAGTTACTAGTCGAATTTTGGTACTCTATTATTGCAGCCTTCATACACAGATTTTGGATTATATGTTAACCTGGCACCTGCCTGATCTTATCTACAGTTTCAGAAGGAAAAATCCACTTCGATCGAGAAGAAAAGGAATGAAAGAAAATGCACAGATACACTTGTGTGAGGTGTGTCTACACTCTACACTAACACATTTGCTGCAGATTGGTATGCATGTGAATGTTTGATGAGATTAATCCACAAGAATTACAAGAGCATGTAGATACAAACACTCCTTAACTAGAGCGTAGAAGAATCAATCAAGATGAAATGAATGATTCATTTACAAAAAGGAAACTCTAAAACCATCACAGAAAGTTTTAACATCTAATGGTGAAGTACTTATCTTACAGAATAAACAATCCAACAAAGTTTGCCTGCGGAAGTAAATGATAATACATGTGTTTATTCGTATTGAGGCTCAGATCTGTTGAGAATTGGGGTCATCTGCCACCGCTATGGTGCGAAACTAGCTGCATTGTGAAGATGAAAACGTACGTTTGTATTCATCAGCCTCCCAGTTTCACATCATCACATGCATCAACTAAGATCAGATCATAGTGGCAGAAGCAGCAGTCTATACTCGTCTATGTTCAATAGAGTAAGTGGTGGTGTTTTAAGCATCTATAGAAGTGAATCTCATAATGACTTTTCTTGGCACTTCATCTTTAAATACTGAGAAGCAGTAGCAAAGTAGGTACTAAAAGCAATAATGTTATCATATAACACCCATTAGACTATCTAACACAAGTTATTCGCAAAATGAGCAAGGGTTTGGAACTTTGGATACTTAAACATTCACAGCAATAGTAGGCAAACAAAGAGATATAAATCCCAGCCTCTAAGCAGAGCTTCAAGCATAATCACTCTTTCTTCAATATCAAACCCAAGTAAACCAATAAACTTGATTCCAGTAGCTGCAGCATTACAGGTAGAGAGGGTGTAGTGTACATACATTTTGAAACCCTAGCCCCTTGTGCAGTTGGTTCGACGTTTTCATTGCAGAGAACACACATAAAGGCTCAGATTCTATATATGTGCCAAACAAGGGAGATTAAATAGACTGCTCGAAATGGCTGCTGAAACTGAGATGCAAGCATCCAGAGTCGCCTCGCCAAGATTCGGGTTAAGCCTACTCTCACCCTCTCTTTGTGCATTATCTTCAACTTGTAAAACAAATCATCATAGCCCATTATACAGTTTCTCATTATGGAGGAAACTACCGACACATGCTGCTGCATCCACAACACCCGTATGGATATATTTTCATTTACCTTCCGTTTCCTGATACTTACAAGGGTGTCATTCTACACCAATCACCCCACATTGCTGACCAGAGCTGGCGTGCAGTTTACCCTTTAGCATTCATCAGCTGGGAAGGAACGGCTACACTATCTGACATGGCTGCTGAACCCCAGCATCCAGGGGTCGCCCCGCCACGATTTAGGTAAGGTTAGTATTCTCCTTTTTGCACTCCCATATGCTTTAGGAGTGACAGAATTTGAGAGAGAGCACATAGAACAGAAGCCTCCGATTAAACAACACTTCCGAATCATGTTGACTTTTTTTTTTTTTTTTTGACAGTGTATAGTAGAGAAATGAAATACTCATATAAGTGGATTGATTCCACTTCTTGACAAAGTTCGAACTTTATCAGATGAGATGAAATTCAGTATCAAAGCCTCATGCTGACTTAAGATCATAAGACAGAGATTCAAATAAACATATGCTATTTTTTTGAAAGGGCAAAGGTGACTCGAACCCCAGCCTATAGGTTGGAAGGAAGCGTCTTACTAACAACTCATCGTTGTCAAAGAAGATGAAGCAATAAGGAGGTTTGGATACTTAACCATAGAAATCATTGGCAAAAACAGAGAGTGGCACCACCCGTCAAAGTCCCATCCTCTCCGACGCCTCAATTCTAGTTTTTCTTTTCTTTAACAGCCAACTCACTCACACAGTTTGCTAGATACGGTACATAACTCATCAGGATTCACTCAAAACAATCTACATTAAATAGAAAATTTTGAGAAACCAAAACCCCGAAGAGAATGTACAAGGCTCAGATCTGCGAATAATCAAGCAGAAAAGGGCAGAGACACCGACATGGCTGCAAAATCGAAAATCAATCTCCAGTCGCCCCACCAAGATACGGGTCTCAGTTTCTCATCTGCTTCATACTCATTACTCAACTTGGTAGAAGGACAATCATACAGCAGCAGCAACAGCAACAATACTTTTTTTTTTTTGGAAACGACAAAGGTGACTCGAATCCCAACATATAGGTTGGAGGGGAAGCGTCCTACTACCCGACTGAGTTGTGCTTCGTTATCAACAAAGATGAAGCAATAAGGGGCAACCACCCGTTAAACCCCCATCCTCTCTGATGCCTCAATTCTAGTTTTTCTTTCACTAACAGCAAACTCACATAGTTTGATAGATATGGTACATACACATCAGGATTCACTCAAAACAATCCACATTAAATAGAAAATTGAGAAACTGAAACCCGAAGAGAATGTACAAGGCTCAGATCTGCGAATAATCAAGCAGAAAAGCCAGAGACACCGCAATGGCTGCAAAACCGAGAAAATCAATCTCAGGTCGCCCCGCCAAGATACGGGTCTCAGTTTCTCATCTGCTTTCATAGTCGTTACTCAACTAGGTAGAAAGACAAATCATCACAGCCTAATCATACAGCAGCAGCAACATTTTTTTTTTTTGAAACGGCGAAGGGTGACTCGAAACCGACCTATTGGAGTTGGAGGTAAAGCTACCAAACTGAACTGCAGCAGCAGAAGCATTACAGTTCCAAAGAAGGGTTTGTTTTTTTACTAAACCGAATAAATCATAGGCAAAAACATAGAGGAGCAACAACACCCTTTAAATCCCACCTCTCTACAGCCTCAAAGATTCAATTTTTCCATTCTCAGTACCAAAGTTAGGCCCCAGATCACGAAATTCCATACAATCTCTTCATGATACTCTCAATTTCTTCAACTTTAACTAAAAGAAGAAGGTAGATATTCAATCTTGATACCTGAAGAGAATGCAAAAAGGCTCAGATCTGTGAATAATCAAGCAGAAGAGGAAAACAGAGAGACACCGCCATGGCTGCTGAACCGAAACTCATCCTGGGTCGCCCCGCCAAGATACGGGTTCCTTTTCCCCTTCTGTGGTTGTAAGTCAGGTGGGTAGAAACAGAGATCATCACAGCCTGTAATGGAGGAGAGTGGAGAGTAGAAGAGGTGTGGTTGTGGATGAGGAAGTAGAAGTATTAATGGAGGGTTGTTTTTGCAGAAATGGAATCATTGGCAAATGTGGAGGGGGGAAACAACCCTCTCTTAAACTCCATATCCTCTCCACAGCCTCATTTTCACCTGACTTTTCTTGATTATTTACTGCTATGTTTCTGTTTCATCAATAGGTAGCAAGGGTTTTGTAACAGTTGGAATGGATTTGGATTACCATTTTATCCTTGTGGTTGGAGATGAGTGATTGGAGTTGTGAGGGTATATTTGGTACTTTGATGTGAAGGTTATGGAATTAGGGCTTGTGATTTCCCAAATTTCCAAATTACTATTTTCATTTTGATTTCAGGGTACTTTTCATTTTCTCTATGAGAAGTCTTATATTTGAAATGGTGATTTTAGTAAATGATTGAAAATGATTGAACCTTAAAATTTTTAATCAGTTGTTAAATAGTCATGTACAAGTTTAATATATTATAAATATCTTATTAACTTTTCATTTATGAAACGACTAGGTGACTCGAACTCCCGACTTATTAATTAAAGTTGAAACGTTTTACTAACTGATTTGCGATTCGTTGTCACGAACATCCTATTAATAATTACAATATAAAGTCTAGTTGGTTAAATATTTCAAATAAAATAAAAATAAAGACTAGTCTATAGAATTTCTTTTTATTTTGAGTAAACTAGCAGTTATATATAAAGCATCTAACGAAGTTTATGTACAAAGGATCCGGGCACGAGGCCTGGGAAACACGACGCGTAAACAATGCACATAGATCTACCGACACAAGGGAATCTAACCAGTTCGGACAATGATCCCAAACATGTAAAATTGAACCAAGCTGCCCGGTCATCAAGCTAGCCGAAGACTGAACAATAGCATAACCAACTATACTACTAGTAGGCGAACTATACATAGCACTTTCCCGCTTTACCAGGCAGCCAGCCATGCCATTGGCTTCCCGATAAATGAATCGAATCTGAACTGTATGGAAAGCAAGGATAAGGTCCTGAATATCACATACTAGAATCAGTTGCAGCCGTGCTGGAGCCTGAAACCCGTGTAACCACTATAGATATTAAATAACTATTCGAAAGTTAAATGTCCTATTCTTAGAAACGAAAAGAAGTTTGATGTCCAAAAGTTCTTCGCTTGCTTATTTTCCTAGATGGTCAACAACCCCATTTTTCATTACACAAATAATAATGCCGCATGTTCCATGTTAATAAAAAGTACCCTCTCCTCTTCAAGTACCGCATATAGTGTGGTGTCGATTAATTATGCCTTTTAAAGGTGAGCACGAACGAATATAAATGTGTAATCTAAAAAATTAAACTAATCTGCTTATATCGGAGAATTATTTGTTCCTAGAAGCAGTCACATGCCTAGTTAGCAGTCCATGCAAATAGGTTAGGGAGAAAAAAGTATATAGATCTCTTTTAGACATAAATTAGTATATTAAACTATTTCAGCCGATGTATGGTCATTCTTTTTAAATTTGTTTTTCGTACACTTAAAAGATTTGATCCCCTTTAATTGTGTCAATTAGATCTAATAGGACTATGATACTTAAAATATGTTCAGTACTTTATACTTCTTCTATTCCACATTGAAAGTATCGCGGAATTAAACAGAATTTTTTTAAAAAATAATAAAGTAAAAAAGAAGGTAATAAAGTATGAATGTGATTGAATAAAATAAAAGAAAATTATAAAGTAGGAGAGAGATTTTATATTTAAGGAAATGAGATTTTAATTTGGAACAGTCTAAAACGGGATGTGAGACTTTCAATTTAGGACGGATTGAGTAATTAAGATAAAAGCATGATCAATTAAATAAAAAGTAAAAATATCAAATGAGTTATAATAATGTTGGCCCCACTTAAATCCATCTGCCGTCCATAAGTAATGTATTATGTGCAGACTAACTGAGATATAAATCATGTTGATACCCTAAAAAAAAAAAGTAATTTAAAAAAAAATCATTATAAATCGTTACATTGAATATACAGCAACATACTACATATCGTCAAATCGATGTAAGGGTTTTTTTGAAATTGAATATTTACATTGTAATATACCACATCTTCATTTGATAGATTTCGTTTTAAAATTTTATTTTCAAAATATTTTATCACAATTTTTTCATGAAATTTGTATTTAATTGTGCAATCAATTTACAATATGCGCAGTAAATACTAGGAGACCACCATTTTCAATCTAAAAGAGAATAGTACTACATATATGTCTCAAAAGGAATAGTATATAGGAGTGATGTTAATTATTAATTTAATTAGGATAAATTTTGAAGATGAGAAGTGCATCATGTGTGAATAATCTTGATAATATGATGAATCAATTTGTATATTTGATTTGATGGAGATGAATACTCCAAGAATAATTGATACAATGATTTGGTACATACTTGAAGTTACTATATATACAATGAAGAAGATAACTAACTTAACTATATTAACTAACAATAACTAACTAGTTACAACTTCTCTTAAGACCCCCCTTCAAGATGCATATATATATATATCCATAAGATGCATCTTGGAGATGAATGAAGAAAACAAATTATATGGCAAAGGTTTAGTAAATATATCAGTCATATTCTCAGCAGATGGAATATGTATGATTTTGATGACTTCTGCCTTTAGCTTCTCCCTTGTGAAGTGATAGTCTATTTGTATATGCTTTGTCTTCTCATGAAGAACTAGATTTTTAGCTATACAAATAGCACTCTTCGAATCTGTGTATATAGCAACTGGAGCATGAGTTAAGATACCAAAATCTGTAAGCAGAAACACAAGCCATTGAACCTCACAAGTTGTATATGCTAGAGCTCTGTACTCAGCTTTAGCTGAAGAACGGCTAACCGTAGGCTGTTTCTTGGATTTCCATGAAATCAGAGAATTACCAAGATATATTCCATAACCTGTAATACTCCTCTTGGTATCTGGACACCTTGCCCAATCATTATCATTGTAAGATTGAAGCTTGAATCTGCGGAGTAAAATAAACCTTTACCAGGATTCTTCTTCAAATATCTTAAATTTCTGTAAGCTGCCTTCAGATGAGCTTCATTTGGTGCATACATATATTGACTCAGTGTTTGTAATGCATAAACTATATCAGGCCTTGTAATGGTGAGATGCATCAATCTACCAATGAGTCTTCTATATTCAGAACCATCTGCAAAAAGAGGTGAAGTTTCTGTAGAGAAGTGTTGTTTGCTATCCATTGGAGTATCCATTGGTTTACAGGCTAAATAACCTGTATCAACTAAGATATCCAATGTATACTTCCTTTGACAAAGAAATATATCTTCAGGGCTTCTTGCAACCTCAACACCTAACATATATTTAAGTATCCCTAAATCTTTGATTGTAAATGCCTGATGTGAATGATGTTTAAGTTTAATAGTGGCTTGTTCATCAGGCCCTGCAATGATAATATCATCAACATAACAAATTAGAGCAATGTAACAAATAGAAGTATGTAAAATAAACAAGGAAGTATCAGCTACAGACTATACAAAACCATATGCAATCAAACAAGAAGATAACTTTTGAAACCATTGTCTTGAAGCTTGTTTTAAACCATAAATGCTCTTGTTTAACTTGCAAACTCTAGTGTCTGTAACATCTAAATAACCTGATGGAGCCATCATATAGACCTCTTCATCAAGATCCCCATGTAAAAAGGCATTGTTGACATCAAATTGATGTAAATGCCAATGCTTAGAGGCTGGAAGTGCTAAAAGAACTCTTACAGATGTTAGTTTAGCTACAAGGGAATAAGTATGAAAATAATGTATCCCTTCTTCCTGATTATAACCCTTAACTACTAATCTAGCTTTATATCTTTCTATAGAGCAACCTGCCTTATGTTTTATCCTATATACCCATTTACAACCAATGATATGCTTATCTGCAGGTAAATGAACTAATGACCAAGTATTTATTTTCTCTAATGCCTTTAATTCAGTATTCATAGCTTCTTGCCAAGTTGACACTTTAGCAGCCTTCTATATGTTTTAGGTTCAATATCTGCAGTAAATGCATAATGAGATGATAATTGTGTTGCAGATAAAAAATCAGATATGGGATATAAGACTGAAGTATGCATAGCAGATGAAGAATGAGTAAGTGAAGGTGGTAGTTTGATATCATAAATACTCAGATGAACTGGTGTTGACTTGATTCTTCAAGATTTTTTGATATTTTCCTGTGCAAGTTCAGCATTCTGCAGCTCTTCTGAAAGTGTACCAACTGAAGCTTGAGAATCTGATGAAATAGATGAAGTGTGAGTGTCAATTTCATCTTGTAATGCAGGTTGAATTATCTGATGATCAGATAATGTAGTACTATCATGCATATTCAATGTATCATGATGATCAGAAGAAGTAGGTGCAGAAGATAGAATATCTGTATGTGACACATTTTGAGAATGAGTCAGATAATCATCATAATAAATATGCTGAGGCACCTGCATATTAATGTCACTATTTTGCATGCATGAAGAACTCATAGTGGTGTTAGTCTGAACAAAAGGAAATATTGTTTCATAAAATTTAACATCTCTTGAAATGATGAGTTTCTTAATTCTTAAATTCAGCAATTTATATCCTTTAATGCCCAAGGGATAACCAAGAAAGACACGTTGTTTTGCTCTTGGATCAAATTTGTTTCTCAATTCTTTGATTGTGCTGCAGTAACACAAACAACCAAATGATCTAAAGTGATCATAAGTAGCAGGCTTGTCATACAACAGCTGGAATGGTGTCTTGTTGTTTAACACCTCAGTAGGTAACCTGTTGATTATATGAGCAGCAGTTAATACACAATCAGACCAATAAATTAATGGAACATTGGATTGAAATAATAAAGCTCTAGCTACTTGAAGTAGATGTTGATGCTTGCGCTCAACAATGCCATTTTGTTGAGGAGTATAAATGCATGATGTCTGATGAATAATGCCATGATCATTGTAGAAATTTTTCAATATAAACTCTACACCATTATCTGTTCTAATGCATTTGATTGATTTATTGAATTGTGTCTTGACTAAATTATAGAAACTTAACATATGTATCTTTACTTCTGATTTGGCTTTCATTAAGTATATCCATGTACATCTACTGTAATCATCAACAATGGTTAGGAAATATTGATGCCTTTGATGACTAATTGTAGAATATGGTCCCCATATGTCACAATGTATGGGATCAAAAATAGCAGAAGAACAAGATGTAAAGAACAGAAAAATGAGTTCTTTTGTGTTTAGCAAAATGACATACAGTACCATGGTGTTTTTCATTACAATTGAGAGCCAATTCTGAAATAGAAGAAAGACATTTGAATGATGCATGGCCTAATCTAGAGTGCCATAGCTTTACATCATCAGATTTAGTTAAGTTTGCAGACAAGACAGGTGTATCAACATATAGATGTTCATGAGTGATATCAAGAGGTTTGAAATTCAAATGGTAAAGACCATCTCTCTGCTCAACATGCCCAATCCTTTTGAATGACAGTAGTTCCTGCAGATTCATGTTTTTAGCACTAAAGAGAAGACAATGATTAGCAGTAAATAAGACATTGCAGAAGGATTTCTTTGTGAGGCTGCTAATAGATAATAGATTGTAAGTGAAACTAGGCACATAGAGTCTATTTTTGAGTATTAAGTCATTAGAAAGGTGAATATCACCCATAAGTGTAGCAATAGTGGAGTTATTATTTGGTAGTTTGATAACAACACTAACAGTTATGGGGGAACTGATGTATAATGAGGAATCACAGGTCATGTGATCAGTGGCACCTGTATCCACAATCCATGATTGAGTAGTCATCCTATTTATGACAGGAAAATAATATGACATGCCATGCAAACCTGAGGGCACTATGTCAGCAGCTGAGGGAGGTAATGTGGCTACAACAATGTTAGCAGAGTGATGAACAGGTGCTGCAGATTGAACTTGTGATTGTTTTTGAAATGCCAGAAATTTATTGAACTGATTGAACTGATGGTAAAGTGCAGGGTCCATGATGGGATTATCTGCAGTTTGAATGAAGGTGTCTTCATTGTATGTTTGAGCAGCATTAGCTTTTGACACTTGACTAAGCTTGTTTGGTTGTTTCCATCCTGGTGGATATCCAATGAGTTGAAAACAAGTCTCTTGGGTGTGATTATTCATGCCGTAGGCACCTCTTCTTTGGTTTATCCTTCTGATATGACTTAAATTGTTGAGGGATGCCATTGTTTCCCTGAGAAGTAACATTTTTGACATGAGGTGGCTTGTAAGATGTGGTTGATCTACTCACCGTAGCAGCTGAATCCATGGGATTGTTGACAACAGGCTGAAAAAGGGATCTTTGGGATTCCTCTTGCAACAAGATGGAGTATACTTGAGATAGTGATGGAAGTGGTTTCTGCAGAAGAAGCTGGCTACGCAGATGGGCATAAGACTCATCTAAGCCAACCAAGAATTTCATAACAACATCCTTTTGCTGAGTGAGCATTTGAGTTTGAATGAGCTCACATTTACAGCTTGACAGAGCACCACAAGAACAAGCCAAAACATGCATGTAACTACTGTATTCATCCCAAATACCCTTGAAGTAGTTGTAATATTGTGTTAAGCACATCGAACCTTTGGACATGGCACCAAGATTCTTCTCCAGGGTGAAGACTCTAGGTCCATCAGATTGTGCATATCTGGATTGAATCTCAAGCCA
>JAYMSP010006055.1:0-12414 GCA_036897095.1 Plantago elongata | reverse complement strand
GGACGTCATGAAGAACAACATACCACCTAGGGATGATGGGTTCGAGGGTGATGACGGCGGTGATGAACCAATGGCATTTGCAGGTGCAGGGGGCAGCAGTGGAAGTAAGCACCCTCGGGGTGATGATAGTGTGCCCAGCATCAAACGTCCCATTAGTCGTGACAAGGCAAAGAAGTTGGCCAAGAATGTCGTTTCCGGCAACTCTTCCACTTTTGAAGGCTTGCAGGGGTCATTAGATGGCATAACCCAGAATTTTCCCGATTGGTTTGAACTTGAAAGGAAGAGGGTGGATATTCAAATGAAGGAGTTGGATCTGAAGGCTCAAGACTTGGATATGAGGAAAAATGAGGCTGAGGTGAGGAAACATGAGGCTGAGGTGAGGAAAAATGAGGCTGAGCAGAGGAAACATGAGAAGAAGATGGACATGTTTATGTCACTTATGGCGAACTACGAAAACTTGCCCGCACAGGGCAAAGCAGCCGCAGATGCACTTGGCGCTGAACTGTTTCCTAACAACGGCTAATCGTGTTTTTTTCTTTCTGCCTTGTTTGCTTTGTGTTTTTCACCTTCTGTCTTATTTGTGTCTTGTTTGTACTCATGAATTTTTATCTATGAATTTGAATTTTAAATTATGTTTGATTTTGAATTTTAAAAAAAAAATGACGTGAGCAAAACGACGACGCGCCGTCATCCGTCACCATTGGGAATGGTCTTACAAATCTAAGTTGTACCAGCTGAGCAATTTGATGTGGTTTTTCATAGTAGGGGTTTTCAATGAAACAATATTTACGGTACCAATATTCATCAACTCGTGTTTATTGAAAGGTGGTGTTAGATTATATTTAATAAAATTAACTAAAAAGTTAGTTGGAACAAACTAACGTAGGTACTTTTTTAAACTGATGCATATTAATTTTTTTATTAAAGAAGAACCTCGTGAAGCTAAGTGATAGAGGGCCCAATATAGCACGAGGACGTGACCATCTGCTATAGTGATGCGGTTCCCAGTAGAAAAAGTGGAAGGAAGTAAAGAAGTAAATCAGGATTATGTATGATAGTGTGCGTGTGAAATCAGTGCAAGAATAGCAAATCCTCATCACCATTATTGCCAAGGAAGAAGAAGAACTTGAAATTTGGGATTTTAATCAGAATTACAGAAAAACATTGCATATGAACCCTAAGGGTATTACAGGGAGTACAGAAAAATTAGTGACAGTCATGTTTAAAAAAAGGGTAATACATTATTTTTTCTAAATTTCGGATCAATTTGATTAATCCGAAAATACGCGGATTTAATCTGATCCGAAATTCAGGAAATGCTAATCCAAAATCCAATCCAATCCGAAGGCATTGGATCAGAGTGGTTTGGTTCGGATTCAAATCGGTTTTTCAGATTCGATTTATATGCACACGAGTAACAAACCTCCAATCATACACTCGAAGACCATGTTTGCATGCTTGAATCAGTACAAAATGCCCTTAATTTATCATTTCAAAGCACAGTTTACAAATACAACCTGGCGAGAGTAACGGAACGAGGGAACGGAGAAGCAAAGGATTCACATTCTTTAGATGTAATGTAACATGCTATCTCACTAGAGGAAAGCAGAACAAAATTATTTATTTTCATTTTTCTTCGGTGTATTTCTCTTCCAGCCGCCGGAGAACTGAATCAGCAAAGCTCTCTTGCCTGCAAACGTAAAATGTAGACACCAATGTCACTGCAAGAATGGGATGTGTTTGATAGTATCTAACAGTTTCTAAGCCCAAACTTCTTTTTTGATAGTTTACTTATACCCACAAAATCAAGTCAATTGGAAATTGAAGTAGTTACATTATCTCAACAATTCTAGTTGGAATAAGACATCTTAATTAAGAATTTAATCTATGTGTCTATCGTATAACAAAACAACCACCTTACCCTTCAGTATCATATAATCACAGCAGCGTGAAAAGACAAAAAGGCCAATCATGTTTAAAAGCCATAGATGCATCAATTTGCGAATTTAACTCATTATATATTTCAGACAGGTTTAATAACCTCAAGGACATAATATTACAATAACATGTTAGCTGAAACAATCAAGCCAACATGCATGACTTGCAAATTACAAAGATGTCAGGTTAAGAGAAAACTTACTTGCGTTCACGATGCTTTGGGCTGGGCCTAGAGTATTTCAGATATCCATCCCATGGTACCTTTTTAAGGCCTGCCCTTACAGAAATGATGTCTCTCACCCTGAATAAAACAATCACCTTTAGAATAAACAGAGTGTTTGACTTAACACTATACTAATACGGGGGAAATAAAATGAAAACCCCCCTCCCAAAAAAAAAAAAAAAAAACTGTTCCAGTTGCAACTCAATCCATGTTACCCTGTGTTGTTTTTTATCGCACATAAACCCCTCAGTAAATTTCAGTAGAAGAAAACTAAGTGGAAAAAATTCTGCAATATAACTTTAAATTTGAGGAAAAGGGGTGTAAGAACTAAGTGAAGAGTAATCAGAATCCAAAGGTGTACAAGTGTAATGTAACAGCAAAGCGGATTCCATGCAAGTTACAAATAACACATTCGGATTCAGTGAAATGGCATTGCAGCTGGTAATATCGTTACCTCTCTGCAAATTCAATAGGTGTTTCACCAGGTTTCAGATTTTGAGGCTCCAGATACCACACATCACAAACAACAGCCCACGAGGTCATAAGCTGCAACAGGTGTGTTGTAAAGGATTGCCTGCAAATGAGATGGAATCCATGCTTGTGAAGACATGTTACTAGTGATATCTAAGAAACAACAACCAAAATTTCTAGACTAAACCAAGTGCATATATATATGAACAACAATTATGCAGTATGAAGCACAAAGTAACTTAGAAGCTTCAACTAGATAAATACTTACAATCAAACAAGTGTTATTGAAATGAGAAGGGCCCAAGATACACTTACTTTTTACTGTTCCAGAAGGCATCGACAAAGATCTTGTTATACTTGATAGCTATTGGACATACTGTGCAATCAAGTTCAAATGCACCCTGAACACCAAAGGAAAAAAAAAATAAAGATGATTAAAACCTTCACATAAATCATATGGTATTAAGCAGAGTTCAAACAACACATGCCCTCTCATCTTCATACCAAATTATAGCTCAAATTTTCAACTTAAGACATCTCAATGATCGAAGTGAATGAAAGCACATACGCGAGATCTTTTATTTTTTTAAGGTATCAAAATGGGAAACATAGAATGCAGAGAAAGAGAAAAGTATATTGTGTTATTGAATGACATGGAGAACAGTAGTCTAATAAGATCTTCAGAGACATTAACAAGAACACCTTCTTAAACATGACGGTGTAGTGGTTATTCACACAAGTTCCTTCAGGGAATATAAGAAGAGGATTATTATCAGGCCCGTTCACATGATCTCTTAGCCTGGGAAAGAGAAGTTATAAGATTAAGGAAATGAATAAAGATGTACATTGAAAGCCTTCATAAATCAGACGTACTTTCTTGCTACAATTCCACGATCCTTAGCTTCAGAGCGATTGAACCAGATACACCCAAGACTTTCCAAAATAGTACTCTGGAGTAATCCTATAAAAGAAATTACATGATAAAGTCAGTAGAGAAGCATGAACCATGCACCATATCATCCGTGTTTGACATTTGTATAGATGACAAGCCCCTTTGGATTAATTAGTAAAAAGGTCAAACATTCATTTTGATACCACGCTGAGCAATTTCAAATTTCAAAAGGCAATACTGTTTATCGTGAGTAAAGTAGATCACATTAGCAAATCCAAATTCTCCAAGTTAAGCACTGAACCTGTGCCTTTTCTTTTTGAAATGACAACCGGCTCCTAGTATTGTGCAGTACTGCACTCAGAGAATTGATATTTTTAAAAAAAATCAAAGCAAGCATAAGAGCCACCAGGTTTCCAAATGTCTAAAATACTTACCAACCCACCCCGGATGTTTCTGCATTATCACTGCAAATGCAGTCATTTGTTCCAAGACAATGAAGTCAATCATGGAAGTGTGATTTGCTACAAACACCTGAACAGAAATTGAAAAGGAACTTGGAGTTACATTAAAATTAGATAAGACCCAGGTATAATAAACTTCTGCATAGTTTGAATTTGAACCAAAGAATGCAACCTCACCTGTTTGGGCCGCATGCTTGGCCGTGGACCATGGTACTTGACTACACCAGTCCAAGATGCAACAAAAAAGCTGCAAATCAACTCCACTAGACCTCTCTGAAGAGAATGCACATGACATAATATAATTATCTTAATGAATCGTTATCGAGATAATTCTCATCTAAATAGAAGTAACTTCATGTTTCACTAAGATTTTTGTCAATTTGCAATCTAAATCCTTTTTTACTTTTTCAAAGCTTTTCCTGTTATTTTTCAGTATCCCATTGGAACCCTTCAGGGGCAGGATCCAAATGGAATCCTGAAACAAATATCATTGAGTTTAGCTTAGCAAGATTATGCTGACAAGTAGAACATTGGTTTTGATCCAACTCTTAAATTTAGGAAATGCACGGGGAGGGAAAGCGAAAGTGGGAGACCACAAAAAGGTGGACTTTTGAACTCCTTACTTGATAGCGGCTAATTAGAGGACAAGAAGAAGGCAACAAGTAATTGGCATACCTCTAACTTTTTTCTGAATTTATCATTCCCTTTCAACAGAAAATGCACAGGAAAATAGCATGAGAGAAATACAATCCATCCTAATGTAAGAACCATTATCCTGCATTGGGAGTGAAAATGATAAAGGATATCAAAGGCATCGATTGCATATCTGACTGGTAAATTACTTTACTAGTAAATTTTTACAATCACCATAACGATCTGCACCACAGATGTGGTTTTAGCAAGACGAAACATATACATATGAAATGGGCAGGTGATGTTCCCACAAATGAAGACCAAACGAAAAAAATTGCTGCCTCACAACTCCAAAGCAAAAAAGGATTGATACAAGTCTAAGATAAATAACAATATAGAATAAAATTGAAAAGATATAGAGACAATTTGACTCAATATTCTATAGCATCAATAAAGAGCTTTTGGGCTAAAATTAGATAAACATGCACCGCTACAGGCAGATCGCATAAGAAACACCTGATAAAGAGCAATCTATCACTTGGCCTAATTGATTGCATATAGTTTTGGTCCTTTTTGACCTTGCAGAAAACTTGATGGTAGATAACAAAGTGATCGTGCTTAATTTGAGACCCAGAAAGAACTGTAGAAAGCAACTCGCATCTGTATTTATGCATAAATTTGGAGAATTTCATTTCATAAATACACATTGAAGATTGAAAAATAAGAGAACCAGATACCAGTACCAAATTTGGTTACACTCACTAAGCGTGCCTTTTATGATGTGGCTGTATCTAATTGTAGTCACAATATACAATTATGGAATCCATGTCTAGTGGACACCTTGAAAGTTTGATATAATATGCATCGGTATTGTGGACTTGTGGTTGGTCCAGATTAGGCATTCATCATTCTATTTTACTCGGCTATAACTAGCTAGTTGAATTGTGGTATTGCTGCATAGCTTTAGTCTTACGTCTCTAGTATAATGATAAAACCTACTGCCATAGTGCCATGAGATGAGAGCTGAAAAGTGTATATGGGTTCCAATTTCTACATTCATTTCTAAGAGGTGTATTACTACTTATAGAACTTAATGTTCTGGAATTAACTCCTCCAAAAGTAAAGCAATACATTCATATGCAAGCATTACTAACATTAGCCGAGAATCTCACCTCATCGGGAAAAGGAACCCATATCGAACTACAACTCCCAAACACCACAATGGAAACAAATATATATTCCAATTCCACGGCTCCGGAGGATTAGACTTGAAACATCTGGTGAACGAATCCTGTCACGAAACACCAAACACCAAAAAATGAAAAAAAATACACAACTAATCATTTCAAAACTAAACCACACTCCACAAAATCATCAAGTAATAAAGATATCAATCACAAATCAAAATGTACTGCAGCACACAACAGTCCAAAATCACAAATTCACAACTCCAACCATGAAACGCCAACCAGAAATACTCCCCAAATTAGCTCGACAATAACTAAATCCCTTTCAGTACATAAAATATTCAACCGATCATTTCAAAACTACACCACACTCACCACACACCTCAAATCATCAAGTAACTGAGATACCGATCAAAAATTTTACATACTGCAGCACACAAATGTCCAAAATCACAACTTTAAGAGGTTGTTCGGTCAAGGACTAAAGTTCAAAAAATGGGGTTAAAAACACCTAAATTTGTACTCAATTCAAAGTTTTAGTTCTATACCAATCACTCCCTAAGTCTCTAACCATGAAATGTGAAGCAGTATACAGTATACTCCCCAGATTAACACAACTAACAATTAAATCACAACAAAATCATCAAGTAACTAAGATATCGATCACGAAATTTTCCATACTGCAGCACACAACTCTTAAGTCTCAAACATGAAATACCAACCAGAATATTCCCCAAATTAGTATCACAGCAACAATTAAACTCCTCTCAGTACACAAAACGGAGACAAAATCAATCAGTAAGGAATCAATTTTCCATGAAAACACACTCACATCAATAATGGCCCCAGCAGCTTCAGTGAGAGTGGGCGATATATCGATCAAATCCTTCCTAAACAACGAAAAAAAGACAGAATCACAAACAGAAACACAAATAATGAGGTTAAATTAAGTGCAGGGCAGCAATAACATTCGAATTTGGAAAGCAAAACTTGATTCCCTAACATTTGGGTACTCAAACTGAAAGAGTACCATTTCCGATTGGGTGTTGGAATGTTAAATTAACGGTAGATTCGAAAAGAAAATATGAAATGTGAAGGAGAAGTAATTACAGGCGGAGTTTTCCGATTGGCTCATGGATGGAATCGGATGGCAGGTAATCTTCGATATTTGGTCGATCCAAATCCAATTCGGAGGTTGATGTGTTCAGCTTGCTGCTACTTCTACCACTACTTCCCATTATTGATTGAGTGAGTGATTGATTCAGCTGCTGCTGCTTCTTCTTCCTCTTCAGTTTGTTTGTTTTGTCATGTGTGGTTAATTGAGTTCTTATTTTTTTGGTTTGTTCGAGAAACAGAGTCAGAGCACGCCATCCAAAATATTTAACACGTCACCTGTTGGATAATTCAGCACTACGACTTGGCTGCTTCAAATTTGTCAAAACCTATGTTTCGTCTTGTTTTTCGAGTCGGGGCTTACCGAGGGCTCTGCTCGATAAAGTTCGACTCGGTTTGGTTCAATAAGCTTTTTCGAGTAGAATTCGATTTTATACTTATTTTATTATCGAATTGAGCTCGGCTCGGTAAAACTCGTTAGGAGTAATTATTTTAATAAATTATAATTTTTATACATATTTTTAATATTTTTATAGATAAAGCTCGTATATTTTCGAGTTCGAGCTCGAGCTTGTTACATGTTACTTGAGTTTCCCGCGTAGAGAGTATCTGCTCGAGCCCCCCTTTCCATCATTAAGATCAAGAAAGTAGAGAGAAGATCAAAGTAGTTCTCCGCCTAGAGAATCACATCCCATTCACTCCACGTACAACCCCCCTCACGCTCATCATGGAGATCAAGAAAGTAGATAGATGATATAAGAGAGTTTCCCCACATAGAGGGTATCATATCCCCACCCCAGAAAAAGTATAGTTTTTACTTAATCATAAAATGTTGCGAGAATATATTTACATGTAGTGTGGTTTATCATTTGTTTATGTTCCCAAGTTTTAATTATCTCATCGTTAGAGTGGACTGGGTCCCATAAAAGATATTATCCCTATCATGGAGTGTAAATTATACTTTGAATTAAATTTTCAAGTTTGAACTATTTCATTCTTATAGTTGAATTACCATTTGAATTGAGTTTCAAAGTTGAAATTATTACATCTCTAATGTTCATTTAGCCTCATATTTTAGTTCGTAATTTTGTATCATAGTAGTTTCCATTCTAGTGGTTTACTCTTCAAGTAGACTACGTAATTTGAAATTATCTAATTGTGCTTAATGATGGTTTGCACTTAGGAATACAGTTACCAAGTTGGATTTATTTCATCCAAGAGATGTAAGTCTGCAGATTAAAATTGATTTCTAAAGTTTGAATCATCTCATTCGTAAAATTTAATTACTTATCGAATTGAGTTCTCAAATTACAATCATCACATTCTTAGAGGTGTTTGACATTCTATTTGAATTTCCATGTTTTTTACGTCACATTTATAAAATTAGTTTACCAAATAGAGTTTGTAAGTAAGAGTTATCTAATTGTTATATTACTTATTAAGATAATGTAATTTGCACTTCTAATTAAGTTTTCAAGTCATATTTATTCAATTTTTAAAGTTTTTAACCCGTTACATTAAATTCTCAAGTTGAAAATTAAAATCATTAGTTATTTTCTCAAATAGTGTGATTTATCATATATTCAAGGTTGAGGGTTACTCTTCAAATTCGTCACGAAGATAGAGGTGTATCCCTTTCTTAAAGTTTTTTTTTTCTTTTTTTAAAGGATAGGATTTTATTCATCATACTTAAGGAAGTACAATAGCATCATTACATGGTTTTATCATCCTAACAGATGTATGAACCATATCTTGCTTAATAGCATCATCTAACCAATATGGGCATGAATCCTAAATTCTAACACTAGTAGTGCAAGAGTCAAAAGATGCATTACATAAGATCCTATCCAATTGTGACCTAGTTACATTAGAATCTAGAGTAGAAACCATAGCAGGGTCCAGGGAGCTGGCTTTTTTAGCTAGGATATCAGCGTCAATATTCTCTTCCCGGTAAACAAAAGACACCGAGGTTTCCATTCTGCCTTGCATTAGGTTGATGATTACCACCCTCCGGTGGAACCATGGGGTCGTCGTCGGCCTGTTGATACAATTAATAGCATACTTTGAATCATATTGAATATACAATCGAGTAATATTCAATTGTAATGCCAGAATTAATCCAGTTTTAATAGCTTGTTGTTCAGCTGAATTGTTGTCTGTTCATCCAATAAAAGCAACAAACCCTTCTAAACAAAAGACTATTATGATTACGAAAGATACATCCAATTCCAGCTTTATTGGTATTACTATTAAAAGATCCATCTGTGTTTAGACAGTAACATTGTGAGGGAGGTGGTTTCCATTTGCAAAGGATTGTTGTTGGTTGTGTGGGAGGGTTATGGTTGGTATGTTTAAAAAGGATAAAGTTATCTTTGGCTTGGTTGTGAAGAAGCTATTGTAAAGTTTTGGTATTTATTGGTTTATTAGCAAACAGCTTACCATTGCAAGCATTCCATATGATCCAGAGGGCAGTGAGTTCAATAAGTTGGCTTGGTTGATTCATAGGTGGATTGAAACAAAGGGCATGAAGAGAAAGATGAGAATTAGGAAGGAGTTCAATAAGTTGGCTTGGTTTCCATTTGCAAAGGATTGTTGTTGGTTGTGTAGGAGGGTTATGGTTGATATGTTAAAAAGTATAAAGTTATCTTTGGCTTGGTTGTGAAGAAGATATTGAAAAGTTCTGGTATTTATTGGTTTATTAGCAAACAGTTTAGCATTGCGAGCATTCCATATGATCTAGAGGGCAGTGAGTTCAATAAGTTGGCTTGGTTGATTCATAGGTGGATTGAAACAAAAGGGCATGAAGAGAAAGATAGGAATTAGGAAGGAGATACCACTACTCTGCTCGACAAAACAAAAATAGCTTACAGAAACAACGACATGGCAAAAGTGAACTGGTTGTACACACATAAAAACTAAAAACCCCATCCAGAGGCAACGACACGGGCCTGAAAAATAGTCTGATCATCATCCTTAGTTCAAAGAAGGAACATAAAGCTAAGATAAATTGACCTTGCAAATATATTACTTCAACCACCACTCGACTACAAAGAATCGAATTGCAGTATAGGAATACTCTTTGTGCTCCTCCCATGCCAACATTTGTTCTAGTTCTAATGAAACGTCCGACTATAATCCGACCGCGCGATTGATCGGGTAAAAAAAAAAAAAGGACAGTTAAGTACCTCTGAAGTTATGCACAAATGATGTGAAGTCGGGATTGAATCTGATTCGAATGTAGCCCAAGCGTCTCCGGCGATGCAGACTATCGTGAAATTTGCCATTTCTCAGCTTGGGAGATACAGTAGGAATAAAAAAAGGAGCAGAATGAATTTTTCGCCCAATTAGTACTTCAAGCTAAAAGCATGTAACTCTAACTCCAACATTTTTGAATTTTGAAAAAAACATCGGGATTACACATAACAATTAATGGGCGCTGTTAAACGCAACACGTTTTCGGCTAAACGCAGCACACTAAAAAATGAAATTCTATAAAACGAAAAAACCAAATGAACTTAAATTTTCAAACGCGTAAACACTATGAAAACATGTGCGGGAACAAAATAACAACACTAAACATAAATCGTAAAAAAAGATTGAAATATATTTTATGTTAGGAAATTATTTTGGTTATGTTTTCAACATATGGGTTTTGAAAATACAAAACGAATTTGAAAAAAAAATTTCAGAAGATGTTCGGTTTTAAAATAGGCCGTTTCTTGATTCTGCATTTGTTCAAATGCAGAATCAAGAAACGACCGTTTTTTAAACCGGTAATTTACGTTTATGACCGGTTTTTTAACCGGCCATTTCTTTGTCTGCATTTTAACAAATGCAAAATGAAGAAATGGCCGGTTTTAAAACCGGCCAGTTCTTTATTATGTATTTTTTTAATTTGTATGTTTGTTATTTGGTAATTGAAAGTTGCAATTTGATTTGAAATTTGAACAAGGATACGAACTTGAATTAGAAAATCTTAAATTGATAAATTCTTCAAATTTAATGCAATACGACTAGAATATCAAATACCATACTAATATGATTTGACCTGAAAGACTACTTAATTGGAAAAGAAATCTTGCAAGTGTTCACAAACTTGATCAACAACTGCTAATATGTCTTCTACTGCATATAGTGCCGGTTCGGCTCTCTGATGTGTTCAATCATTCCAGCGATCAATCGTAGCCTCTACAAATAAAAATGAAATGGAGATAAAAATTTACGACCAAAACTCGTGAGTGTGTGTGTGAATGATAGGAAACATTCCACACTAGGATCCATGTTGGCCTGTTCGAATTGCTGAGTTTGAGTAAATGACTAGGGCGGGGTTACTTGGATATGTGTACGTGGTCGAAACCAGTTTGGGCACATCGGAATTGTTTTATGACCAAATCACGTACGAAGAGCCATTTGTTCGAAGTTACATCGATAGTTCATGAAGTCTTCGAATGAATCCCGAATTAGATGAGAACATCAATAGAATGATTGTTGTGGTGGCCTTTGCACAAGCAATGGTTTAATCACTTCTTTAGGAATGTACTGGGGTATCTGAATTGCTACCTAACACGTTCTAGCATGTAAGCCTCCGTAATCTTTAGACAATGAATAATTCCCCTATATTGTGATATGGGGACTGCCTCCTCCGCCATTGGTCCAAATGGTGTCCAATTCACCTATTACAAAAGAGGCAAGTTACATAAGTGTATAATTGAAAAAAAAACAAAGAAGAGTAAAACATAATATAAAATGACATACTTGGTTTGGTTTAGCATTGTCCAGTGTTATTCTATATGTAAGATGTATAGCAGTTTCATCGTCGGTTCCCAAGTTCCGCTTTTGAAGATGTGGAAAATACCGGTATATCCACAGTATATCCACGCCTGTAATAGTTTTAAACTCCATTAAAATATAAATTTATATATTTCTTTATTTACATAAACATTTATTTATTTATAATATGAAGTGGGCAAACCCGCAGAAGTGAAAGACATCCATCTATCTGTCTGCAATTGATATGTGTAGCAATTACCAATTGTTTGTACTAATTTGCTAGTGTAGCAGCCCCCCATGCGTACGAGTCAACCTCGTGGAGGTTAACGAGGAACTGTAGAAACCCTACAGGAACTCGATGACCAGATTTATCGACAAATAGAGATGTGTCCAACAACCACAAGAAGTACATGATAGTGTGTGATTGTGGTGGTAGAGTTTGTGCTTTTAATGTTGCCTCAATGGTGCTACGCTTGAAACTAGCACTCTTGAAATTAGATCTCACTACATCATCAGACATTTGCATATGAGTTGCTAATGCCTTCTTAAGTACATCTGGTAGGAGGTTTGTCTTAACAACACGACCTTGAACAGGTACTTTGAGCAAATAGTGGACATCATGCAACATTATTGTCATCTCACCAAATGTCATGTGAAAGGTATTAGTTTCAGGATGCCACCTTTCAACAAATGCACTAATCAAAGGCATGTTGATTTTCGGATGCA
>JAYMSP010006054.1:0-12416 GCA_036897095.1 Plantago elongata | reverse complement strand
TGAGTTTCATGCTTCCATTATATAGACGATTAGCTGAGTCATTCATTAGTCATAGCTGAGTCACTTCAACATTGGATCTGACAAGATTCCCGATAAAATTAAAGTGGCTGACAAGATGCTTCACGAGATGCCTGACATATTCAAATTCAAAATTCAAAATTACAAACAAATAAAAAAATCAAATTTGGTCTCATTTTATAGATCTTGAAAAAACATAGTCGTTGGTGAATTTTTTTTATTTCATATTTTTGGAGATATTATCGTTTGAAAACGGATAAAAATCAAATTTCGGAAGAAATTAAAAAAAACAAAACGACACGTGGCAGCAGCCGGTTGGCTGCTGCCACGCCACGTCGCGCCCGTGACGCTCCATTGGGGCTGGTCTAATAACTTTATCTTAACCATTCGTTATTGTAGTTGTCAACTCTTCACCATTTCAAGCAAACTAATCAGTTCTCAAATAAAAGAACAATGTTCAGTAATAAAACCATCACTTAATGGGAAAATGTAGTACCCCAAGTGTAATAAAATTGTTACGATCAAACGATGATTTATTCATCAATCAAAGTACGAAAACGAATGGCGATACAATCTGCTTTGACCCAGTCATGCGACTACCAACACATGCCCCATTCAAATTCATTTGTACGACTACTTACCAAAGTAACATAAGCATAGCATATAATTGTGAAATAAAGTTCATGTTGCACTTGGCCATGAAGCTTCATTGGAAAAGAGTAACATGCCACACAATGTTGTTATGATGTTCCTCCTCCATCACAACGACACTACCAATTATAACATTGAAAGAATTTACAAATTCATGCCACCCCCAAGTAACGCTAGTGCGCTGGGGATATTCGCCCACACAAATGTTGAATTTGTACCCGGACCTGCATTTCATTGCGATATTAGTGTACTCGCAGCTTAGTGCCTTATCCGGAAACTCAATTGGAATGCCCTGCCCACGGGCACATACCATACAACTTTAATTTAGTGTTGCAAATTTAAATTCGTAATACTTACAAATCCTACAAGTGTTGGGGATGCCCCCACTACTCGCACTTACCAATAAGCAATGGCCAGTTACATGTTTTTTAGTCATCTCCTTGATGAAATAGTTTGGATTTGATTTGTTCATCTTCATTGCAACATTCATAGCGCGCTAGACACGACCTATGTTTGTGCCAAATTTCACACCTACCAGTTCAAAAGAAAATGCTAATAACAAAATAAACACAACCCAAAGAAGTTGTAATATTAGAATTGTTTTAATTGTACGGGTCGTACAATTAAAAGGACCTTTCAATTTACCAGTGCGGGGTTGTGACGATTGCTCAATGTCGATAGCTTTCGTGTTAGAATTCGATTTCGCATCGGATATGTTTGTTAGTAAATTATCCATTCCAACATAAGAGAGTTCTACGGAATCGTCCTCACTGCCCTCCAAAGGGGCATGAAACCGACCAATGTATCCAACATGGACCCGATTCTCCAGGGTACAATTTCTCCTTTCCATGTTCATCAACAATGCGGACTTTAAATTTCTTGTTACCCTTCCAACTAAATCTGATGGAGTACCCCGATTTGACTTCGTAGTGTTCGATGAAGGCATCGAAACCTAAATCAAACCAGGTCCTTTTACGATTACAACCTAGAGAAACATGCCATGGAATGCCGTTGTTAACTTGCAATTTCATGTCCAAAGCCAACTCCCCCGCATAATTGCACATGAACTTGTTGGGGATTTTCTGCAATGTGACAAAAAACGTGTATATTAACCGTGTAACATAACAAATCCTATACAAAACATGCAAAACGTTAGTATGCTGCACGTTTGAAAAGTAAAACAACTAAATAACTTATATATCCCCCCATTCAAAAACTTACGGCTATTTCGGCGAGGTCTCCATTGTAAGTCGTGGTGAAAGATGCTTTGTGTACCATGGCAGAAGAATGTGCTATTTGTGGTTGTTTACTTGTGCAACTCCATTAATTCGTAAATCGACACAAGAATCTCACTTTCTACTATGTCATAAAATTAATAAATTTATACAAGCTATGACTTGTAAGGGTAAATAATGAAATAGTTAAATATTATTGCAACTTCCGCACTTATGATTGCTCCCTTCACAAAGTCATCACATGGTTATAATAGTAAGAATTTTGGTCACAAACAACAACTCAGGACCAAGTAATAGTTTAAGTATTTCTCCCGTTTCAAAGGATAACTAAAGCAAATTCATGGCATAAATATGTACCCAAATTGTTTATGAGATTAGAAGGACAAGTAGTATCCAAACTAACATGAACCACTTCAATAAGCATCCTTTTCGATGGGAAACATTGAAATCATGTTGTGACATTTTTACTATGGGGAAATGTTCAAATGTGATTGTTTCACGCTAAATTTCAGAGTTCCAACTCAATTGTGTTCGACACAAACACGGCGTTCAGTTTACAACTAATATCTCCCCGTTGAGTCATCAAATAGTGTACTTTCATTCCAATTTAATTGTTCAAAAGACCATTTTATAGAGTACCAAAGGAATTCGTCAACTGAGATCCAAATCAATCAAACGGACCCAAACAAAATACCTTGTCCAAAGTTGAAATGGACAAATGTCCAAATAAATACTTTTATCACACGTTTCATTAACACAACATAAGGCAATGTTCTTCGAATTATATTGTTTTCATACAGAAGACATTGGAAAAACCAGTTACATTTGCCATAACAAGATGGGCTAGTTATTACCGAAAACTGGATACAAAAGCACAAACATGGAAACACTAGGGATTGAATATATTTGAAATAACTTGTAGACACGAAGACACTAGTGGTTGTAGTCTAGCTGACGGACTGGTGCAGAGGTTGAAGGACCCACTCCGGACCTCACATTGAAACCTGGATCAACATAACCAACTAGATTCACAAGGATATCATCGTCATCCTGGAAATCGCCAAAACCAATTTCAGGCAGGTCAGACAGGCCACTAACCGTAGGATTATAACCAACATGAATGTAGGGACCCTGTCCTGTTGAGCTAAGTGAATCACTATACACCTGGTCAGAGTACTAAGAAAAATTGGGAGCCGCAGGAACATCGAATTCATGCAAAGGTGGATCAGGTGGAAGAACAAGTGGTGCCCAACGGGCAGTTGTTGGACGTGCATTTTTCTCGCTGACGGCTCGGAACCACAAACTCATTTGAAGCGTTGATGGTCGTTTTGCGAACCCTGTTACGATGAGGTGGGTAGACATGTCAGAAGAGCTCAGAGCGATGATATGAGGAGCTTCAATCTCATTTGGATTCATTATTGGATTGCAAAACAAGCATTTCCGTAGTCATAGTTCTAAAAAAAGGGTACTGTCATTCATTAATACCTTTCCCAGTAAGAACCTTAGGGATTAGGGATTCAACTAATTCTAAATTGGATAAGAAGATCCTAACCTGCGTGATTTCTTTCCACGTGGTCGGGTTCGCGGACAACACATTTGCGACCTTATCGTATACCACTCTGTGGAGCTTTGTGATACGATAAAAGTCACGGTGCCTCGCTTTGAGCATTGCAAATCGAGCGCGCACGTTAGTTTTGCCGAACGATTCTTGTTACTTTACACATTGCGATTTGTCAGTGACAATTTCCTTTATCTGCACATGAGAGGCTACTACATTGACGGACAAATGTTCAATCTCTTTTGACCAACAACCCGTAGGAGGGTAAAAGTAGCAAGCTTGTCGTGGGGTGTTGAACATTTTCGACCACCTACATTCAAACAAACAAAAAAAAAACACAATTAGTTTGATCCTTGGAAATGTGATTTCTCAACACATGTTCCACATGCCACGACATATACTCATTTGTTCCACTATTTCATTATTTGTTCCCACTATGACTGTAATGAAATTATATTTGATGCATAATGTTACTCACAACTTTGTGCAGAAAAAATTCCAGGTTCGAAGATTTAAGGTGATGCACATGGGATTACACCACCACTTATTTATACTAGCACACTGGGTGGAGGGGGATAACAAACAAACAAATTTGGGTACCATTTTCACTATTTTTGTACTTGTGTCAACGCATAACTGAACAATAGCGGGCCTGCCAATTGCACTAGTATTTACGACTACTCCGTCAAAATACATCATGAATTCATTTTGCCTACAAATTACATTCATTGAACTTTTTCATACGAAAATGTAGGTACATCAAGTTGGGCGTGGATTGTAAAATCACTCCACAACACGTTCTCAACATTATCATGCAATCCTAATCTACCCAAATATACACCCACAATGCCACAACTACGTTTCAAAAGATTAGGTACCTAAGTTCGAAATAATATTATAAATGTTCGTAATGATGTACCCATATAAAATATTGAACTACCCTAACAAATTACAATAAATCGGCTACACGTCACCACACAAATGATGAACATCCTAATCATGCAATTTTGTGGGTATTAAAGAAATTAAGTATGCAAAATTGAACAGGAAAAAAGTGAAAACCATGATGACTCAAAATTATTATCAACGGAAGAATCGAAAATGAAAATGGGCTCAACCAAAATACAATCCATGGCCCAACAGACCCATCAGACAAACACATCCCAAAAAATTCGGGTACATAAATTATGAAACTAAAATCACAGCATGTCTCCTTATTGTTTGTACAACCACTCTCTTCACGCTGAAATCAGTTGCATCGGTATTTCATTCAGGATTTCATGTCTTCTAAAGTTCAGTTATGTATACATTTATACTTACCATTTCAATTCTACCACTCTCAAGTCGCCAAAAATATTACCATCCATTTGTTCACTACATATAACAAATACGGACGCATAGTATACATGCTAAACTACCAGACAATTATTGAACAATACTCGTAACTAGTTCGTAACTTCAAACAACAACATGATAACTAACAATACACCACTCTTAACCTGAAACGAATACAATTTATCTAACCTACCATCAAGCGGCACTACAAGTTACAAATCATTATTGAACAACCAATGTGGCAAGTGTCTGGGGACTAATTATCCGGACTCCAGATCGATTCACAACCAAAGGTGATGTTGGGATAACAATAACACCCGATTCAATAGCAACAATACCTTCCGTTCAGTTGACTCCCGACGTAGAATAGCACACTGAGCATACTCAAAAATGTTGCGTAGCTGAGGATAAAGAGGCTCACCAGTTCTTCGAACAGAGGCAGATGACATGCTCTCATTCTGTGAATCACAAGTAAAACACAAACATTGTTTCACAGACAATGCAAATGAAATAAAATAAAGTGCAAAACAAACAAGATTGGTTTTGTTAGGCTAGTACCCTTCCCTCCAAACATCTCCAGTAAGGACGAGTCACTACAATATGATTACGCCGACAGATGTAGATGACTCCGGGAGAGTTTATGAAAGCGCGAAAAGCACGATACTTGTTACGCATAAAAGCAAGACAAGCTATGAGACTTCCAACACGAATCAAATGACCAAAGTGGTTGCTCATATCAGTAGCAATTGAATGTAACGCAACCATCACCTTGGTTCGGGTTCGTAGCCGGTCCTGGCAAGCTGCTTCATCGAGGAGATGAACTAGAACTATGTCCTCTTCGCGCCTCCAACCTGCATTTATGTACTGCAACCTCTGGTTCCTCATCAATTGTAAATCCATAGGTACCTACACAAGTTGAATAGTTGTTGTAACAAAACACATGGTTTCGTTAGTCGAACTCAAGTAACTCGACTAAGTACAAACCAAAACCAGGGTCCGACAATTGAATCATGCGGGCGAGGCCAATTCACACGGTTTGTACGACTATTTAGCCAGTTCATGGAAAACACTAAACTGCCTGTCCACCAATTATATCTCCTTCCGAGGAAGTGTGACAACATTTGTACACTACTGATTCCAATTTCATCTACTACTGAGGGGTTAAGGCTAACTAAGATAACATAACAACAACCCACACATTTCACAATTCTATCCACCAAAGCTAAAATTGAAAACAAATAACTATCACTTTACCATATATCACCACGATTGCATAGAAATAATTACAATTCCATCCATATCTAATATGACAACGACTAAATCACATCACCTATTCAATTGCATAAATGGCTCACTTAACAGAAAATCGATACTTCAATTTAAGAAGATTATGGACAATGACACTTACCTTAATCGTAGTTGATCGATGAATCGAGTTTGTGAACAGTGACCTCCAGCGCCAACTTCACCGGCGGAATGGAATCCAAAAAAATAGCACGAGAGAAATGTTTCCAGGACAGGCGAATTGAGTTATGAGCTCCATTCTGGGGGGGGGAGGAGGTTTCATTTTATTTAAAAATAACGAGGACATAATAGAACATTCATGCCACAAAGTATGGGTAAGTTAGCAATCACAATTAGCACAAGAATGGGCCAATATGCCTGAACCAAAACAAACACAATTTTAACAAGCTGGACTGATACATGGCAAATTGGAAAACCAAAGCCCAAACATGAGGATGTCAACAAAATCGGCATAAGTATGGCATATCATTTTTGGGCCATAAACAGTGAAAAAGTTATGGCAAGAAGAATGATGGCATAGGCAAACCAAACAATGTCGTAGGGTCAAACTTTCATAAGATTGGGGCTGCATTTATGGGCCGAATAAATTTGGTTTATTCGAGCTCAAGTTCAAGCTTTATTTATACCTCGATAAAGTTTTGCGCTCAAATCTTGGGTATTTGGCTCGAAAGCTAGACAAGTTATTCGAATAGTACCATCACCACGCCTCCACTATCACCACACGTCACCACCACCACGCCTCCAAAGTCCAAATGGCCATCCACCACTCTTGCACCTCTAAGCTAATTCGACACCCACCACCACCAGGCCACCACACAAACAACTACCATCGCGCCTCTACGCCATTTCTTTTGTCCCACACCAGGCTACCACCACCACACCTACGATACATCGGTTCTCTCTATCCAAGGGCCATCACACCTCTGGTCCGACTGGCCACTGCCACACATTTTCTCTCATCGAGCTCGAGCTTAGATAAGATTTTGCTTAACGATTTGAGAAGCTCGACTCGTTTGCAGCCCTACATAACACTCGACTAGTGAAGCATTAAAGCATATGGGCTTAAGCTCGAGTTTGACCTAACTTCACCTATTAAACTCGAGATCGAGCTTGAGATAATGTTTTGAAATTTGAGATCGGCTGGCGAGTTTCAATTTTTTTAAAATCAATTATTTAAAGCTCGAAAGTTCGAATCTGACTCGCCTCATGAGCTCGAAAATTACTAATCTTCGAAATTAACTCAGCTGTTAGCTCGTAAAATACTAGAGTATTATGGTTTACACAGTTCTTAATAGCCCTAGCAACTTGCATATAAGAAAATAAATATCAACATTCACCCATTTGTTAGCACAAATTACATTGTGTTAAACAACATAATGTAAAAAGTCATCCAACACGCTGTCATTTTAATTTTCAAGCTGGGAAAGAAATCATGAGGTTAAGTTATTAATTATTATGAGTGTGCTAGATCAGATCAGATCTTATTCGAAATTCAGATTAATATGATCCGAAGTTTCATATCAGGTTCAAATTACTCCCACTCCAGGTCGGATTGTTCATATTGAATTCGTAAATCTTTAAAGTCAAATTCTTTTTCTTTAGCAAGTCCTATTTAATTTGTTGTCCTCTATAATGTTATAGTTGAATTACAATAATTATAGTGACGATTGAATTACAAACTAACCAAAAATTGATATAAGTATATTCAAATTCCACCAAGGTTCGAGACTAGATGTAGAGGAGGTACCAGAGTTGCTCCAAGGCCTATAGTAAATGGCTAATCTTCATTTTACCTTCAGTGTTATCCCTTGAAGCTCTTGAGAGATACTTGCATTTTTCTCTTGATTACGTATCCTGTTGGACTTCAACTTGAATTTGTCTCGGTGAAGGGAGATACAATTGGGAGGCATCAGATCATGGAGGAGGCGGTAAGTGGCTAATGTTACAATGAAATGAGCGGTTTTGCATTCATACTTTTTTTTTCCTTTTCCAACATTCAATATTTGCATGAAGTGTTGACCAATTATCAACTCCTTGTATCTTATGTAGGTCATGATCGTGTTTTTGAGGAATTACACAATTTCTGGTGCCAAAACGTCATATTGAGGCGAAATCAAAGATAATAAGGAAAATACGTTAATTTGGCTGTTGCACGAGGTTCGAGGTGTCAAAACATGTCAAGAGCCAAGCACTGTGAATAGTAATTGAAAATGTTAGTACAATATTATTACGACTAAGAATTCTTCGTACTTTCTTTTGAATAAGTGTAGGGGCTGATTGATATAGAATTTGAATGGGTGTTTGGATGGATTTTGGTGAACTTGTGTTTGGAATGGAATTGAAATGAGATATTTGAAGTGTATTTTAGGGCAAATCACTGTTCATCGAGCCAAATGAAGCGATTTAAATACTATGACAATCAGCCCTAGTCATTTTCAAATGAAGTATGTATGTGTAATTGCATTCCCACACAGAGATTTTTCATTTTACAAAGTCACATATCTTGCATCTGGCCTAAAGATAACGTTGCACCAACCATCATTGGTTCAAGTAGTAATGAACTTGAGTTTACTTAAGCAAAGTCTCGATTCATGATAAAGTCTCTTAATAATTTATCTAGTGATGATCCACGCTAACAATAAAATCATTTATGTTATATTTAAACATTATCCTTTAACGAAATAAATAAATATTATAGTAATATAGAATGTACCAATATTAAAAGCATAAAGTTTTAGGAGAGACGTGTATTAATTTGATATTTGAACGATGGATTGATGTTGTTAATTATACATTATATCTTATATGTATATATATATTACTGATGGTAAAATCTTTACTATTTTATATTATAACCGTAATATTTATCTGTGTATTTTTAATCTTTTATAATATCGTATCTCATCTAGCAACTAGTACTAGAATGATCCATTCATCCTTTTTACTTGCAAAAGCACTACACACTTTCTCTTATTCTCTATCTTTACTGAAAGACGGCTTGGTTTTCACAAATCGCAAACAACACAATCAACACAAGACAGTATTATCTCTCTCATCTCAACTCAACTCAACTCAACTCAACTCTAACGCAACTCAACTCTCATCTCTCTCTCCTCTATTGTTGTGTTGTGTTGTGTACCTCTAAAACACAATCATCTCGTCCACTCATTTCCACCACCCCCTTTCACAACCTAACTTTCGCCTAACCTAATTCCATCGATTCCTTCAATTCAATCCATTTCTGTCTCTTCTCTCACATGGACTGATTCAATTCGATCGATTCCTGCCTATCATGGAGTGGGACAGCAATTCCGACTCTGATCTGAGCGAGGACGAGCACCCGCATCACCAAGACGATGACGATGACGAAGAAGAAGTGGAATTGTTAGATGAAGACGATGACGATGAGCTGCTCGATGATGGCTTAGGGTTTATGTTGCGGAAGACCGGTGATGGCATGTTACCCTTTCCGATCGACACGCTTCTGCAGCCTGGTCCCTGTGGCTTTGTTGTTACTGATGCTTTGGAGCCTGATAATCCCATTATTTATGTCAATTCCGTCTTCGAGAAGGTCACCGGGTACCGAGCTGAAGATGTTCTCGGCCGTAATTGGTCAGTGTTTCTATTCCGTTTCCTATTTTTTGTCTGATTGCTTTGTTGAATTAGTGATTATTTAACTTAATTGATGTGTTCGAATTTGCCGTGGTAGAAGAATAATCAGTTTGGGCTGTCTTTGTGGAGGGGTTTGATATATGTGTAAGAGTATATGTTTAAGGGAGAGGTTTAGGTAGCATTTCAGGCTATTGTGATACCAGGTACACTTTTACTGTGGCCTATTTTGTGGTCTGGAAGACATTTGTGGCACATTTCACTATCAAAGAAGCAAACAACACATCTTGTTATTCATCCTGGTCGTTTGATTTGCTTGGAGACTCATTTAGAAAAGAGGAGCTTCTTCTTGTCAATAGTGGTGATTGAAGTGAAAAGGACCTGTATCTCTTAAGATGATGATTGATAGTTTATTCAATTTTGAGTTATGACTTATGGTTTGGTTTATGATGTAAACTTTAAACATTTAGAGTTTAGACTCTGTACCAACTATTTAGGGTGTGCACAAAACCTGAATCTGAAAAACCAATACCATTCAGTAGGTTACTAGGATCAGATAGGATTCTAATCATAGTCTTTCAGAAATCGGATTTATCTTTGGATTTTCTGATTCCATCCGAATACCAAATTAGCACTTTGTTTTATATACATTTTTATACATTAAGCATCTCACTACACACAGAACACACTGACATTCAAAACCTAATCCATAACAGTTTATGCATCACCTCCCCTCCCAAGTCCCATCGTCAGCCACCGCCTCCCGCCTCCATCTCATCCTCACCGAGAGAAGAAATATGAATCAGATTCATCCAACAATTCAACACCGGTTGTTTAGGCACAGAGAATTCATTACGATTTGTTACTGGTAGCTTCATTCTGTTTCTTCTAATTTTGGTTTAGGCAGTCTTCCTTTTATTCCTTTGGAGTAAGTTCTATCTTCTAGCAGCTACTACCTCTCTGGTCTTTGCATTCAAAACTATAACTAGGGAGGGTTTTGTATTGGCCTCAACCATTAGTCTTCCATTCTCACTTTCCTTAAAGATCTGAATCCACTTTGTGTCTTTTAGTTCATCTTTAGTTTTATTTTTTTCTGACTGTTCTGGATAAATGGGATTTTTTTTAGTATCTTTTTGTAACTTTCGGACTTTGGGGCTGGATCTGAAATTGGGTGAGTGCGGGCGGGTGTAGGCGGGTTTTAACAAAAATTCAAACCAACACACCAATGGCGGGTGATTATAACTATAACTTGCGGCGGGTGGAATATTTTTTCAACCCGTGATGGTTCGGGTGGTAAAAATGGTGGGCGGGTAGCGGACGGATTGGCGGTGAACATAAATTAAAAAAAGATGTAGTTAAAACATGCAACTTGTGTAGAAGTAGATGCACAAGAAAAAAAAATTAACAACAAAGAGCATGTTCTGAACAAAGAGGGCAATAATTCTTTTGAAGTTGTTTCCCTTCTTTACTTAATTCAAAAAAATAAATAAACGCAGTGGATGAAATCATTGGATGAAATGTTGACCCGAGAAGTGGCAACTAGCGTTATTTTACTTGGATACATGACATAATATGAGAATAACGAAAGACAAGTACAAGAATGAAGATGATATATTGCTTAAAGAGAAGAGATATAACTCACTTAAACTATACGTATATACTCAACGACATAAGCAAAGAGACAATTTCTCTACCCGGTGAGTCTACTTATTCAAAATTTACAAATATATATCTACATAAAAATGGCGGGCGGTTCGCGGGTTGCACACATCCAACCCACCACCCACCCACTAGTGGCGGGTGAATTATTTTTTTAACCCACCACACATTTTGTAAAAAAATTAGTTGGCGGGTGCGGGTAAAAGGCGGGCGGTTTGCGCGGGTTGGTTGGTCGGGTGGGTTTTTTGCACACCCCTCAAAATCCTATCCTACGTTGGATTGATATGAATCTGATCTGAAGTACCGGATTGTATTTCGGCGGAATAAGAAAATTCTGGTTCGTAATTTTGGATTAATCTGATGCACACTCCTACGAGCTATGCCTCTTTTAAGTTTTAAGCATTTATATTTTGCTCTATAAATTTTAGTACTAAATCCGGTTGTAGCTCCTGTCCTACTTCCACGATCCTATTTAGGTCGATTGCATCAGATTGTTCTCCAGGATTGATAACACTAATGTGCCAGTCTTGCTGTGATATTTGGATACCTACTGTTGGAGTTGAACAGTGAAATTACTTGGTTTTATAGTATGTCCCATGCACAGAAATGTAGTATCTACCATAGTAGTTTATGTAGCAGACCTCTTTATAAAAACAATATTTTCTCACTTTGCTGAAACTCTTGTCTTTATCATTCTTCGGAGTTATCAAGTTTATGTTGCTTTGGAAAGGGAAAACTGAGAGGTCTTGGACAGAGTTGATGCTGGATCATATGCCGGGTGAACAGCTTTTAAATTTTAGAAACATGCTGTTGGACTGCAATTACAAGTGTCATGATTGTGGATCTGTTTCTTTGCAAGATTATGGAGTGCTTAACCAAATTAAGTTTTGCATAGTGCTTTATAATTAATTTACCCATTTTGGGGTTTATTCATAGAGCTGATTTTATTTAGAAAGGGTAAAACTGAATATGTAAACTAGAATCAAATACTCTGAAGCCTATTTGGTGAATAATATCACTACACTGTACAAGCATCGTGGTGGCAG
>JAYMSP010006053.1:0-12416 GCA_036897095.1 Plantago elongata | reverse complement strand
TATGTTTCTGTTATAGTATAAAAAGGGGGCATTCTCTATGGTTTTCTCTTCTTTTGTTTTAGCGCTTCTTTAGAGTGACTTTTAGGAACTTATACTGCGGTTGAGAAAATAGCGGGTTCTTGTAATTGAACATAGGCTAACCAATTGATGGTAGATCTGCATAGCTTGTTTTAGGTGTCTATATTCATAAGATGGAACTCTAGTGTTTGTTTCTCAATCACGTACAAAAATTATAAGTTGTAAGTTGACTTCACTTCTAACAATATCTTATTAGAAGGGTTTAGCAAGATCCTCACTGTTATTTTCTTTCTTTATGTCTTACTTTCAGACTAAAAAGTTCAAATTCAGTGGTACGAATATCGCAATTGGAGTATGCATTGTGGCATCTTTGGTAGTTATTTTGGTGAGAGGTTTTGCAGCAAGGAAATCAAGAGATAGTCGTCCTCCTGGTTCTGTAGCTGATCTTGTGCGTCGTGGACAGCTTAAATCTGATAGAAGAGGCATGTATGATACCAATCTCCATTCATTTATGTTAAGTCTGTGTAGAGACTAGAATCCACAAAAATTGTTCTTTGGATATGGTTGCTAAACATCATAAATAATGAAAATATCATATTTAATGCATTAATAGGGATTACATTGGATTCTTGGAAATTTATACTTGGGTTTGTCTTTCCTTTTCTTTTTACTCTATGGCTTACAGCTTCCTTATTAATATCCATTTTACCTTTTTATTTTCCCTATTTGCATCACAGCTCATCGCCTCTTAAATATGAAGACCCATTCAATAACCCTATGGTCAAAGTGAGCAAAAGTAACTCAACCGTGGAGATGTGTGGAAAAGTATACAAGTTAGCTCCAGTTACTCTTACGAATGAGCAGCAAAATGTTCATCAGAGACGAAGATCCCGTGCATATCAATGGAAGAGACCAACCACATTTCTCAAGGAAGGAGATCCTATACCTCCTGATGTAGACCCGGATACTGTGAGGTGGATTCCTGCAAATCATCCCTTTGCGACTACATCAAGTGATATTGATGAAGATTTGGCTCAAAACAATGTGTACCAAAAGCATGGTGTTCCGTTCCGCATACAGGCAGAGCATGAGGCACTGCAGAAAAAGCTAGAGGCTTTGCAAAATGTAAGGCTTTTTTTTCAGATCTTTATAAACTGATAAGAAAGAATATATGAAAAAAGAACAGCATTGTCCCACTCCCACCAATTATCTCAAAGACTTTTGGATGTTGATCTAACCATTAAACATATCTAACTTGCTTGCATTAAGAAATTACTCCGTCATCCATAAACTGGTCGAGTAAGTTACTGATATCTTACATTACCATTATGCTGATTATGAAAGAAGATCAACTTTGTCATACCCATGTAAAAGAAGGCATTTCTATGTTCCTCTCAATTTGCAACATTGAAGCTTTTCGATGTTTTGAATTGTTTACCACCTCCGTCCCAAGTTATAGGGATGTTTGTGTTTTTGGTAAACATTTTACCATAATTTTACATGTTTGATCTGTACATACACAATTAATCATGCCAATCAAAGTTCATAATAGAGGCATACTAGGCCATCTGGTTTAACTTGGCCAAACTTCTTAATCCTTGTAGACGTTTATGTCCCTGTAGTGTTAGGAATGAGGTTATGTTTCTCTACTTATGATATTATTCGACTGCACTCCTAAGTCCTAATGCTAGAACTTTCATTTCTTGTTGCTTTTTACTATTTCTGAAAGTTTGCCTTCTTCCATTTTTCGGCTACTTACAACCCCAACTTATTTTCTAGAACTCAACATCTACTTTCACTGTCGGTGCCTTCTATTTTACTGAAACAATTACAATACAGCTAGCTGCTAGTAATGAGAAGAAAGTGATTGTATATGTTCGTATATCTCTGAGCGGATTATTTGTGTTGCAGGACCAAAAGCTTAACAAATTGGTTATAGATCCTGCTGCAGCCAGAGATTTTGAGAGGCCTCTTAAAATGAAGTCAGAAAATCAGGCACATGGCGGCTCTACTGCAGTACCAGGCTCCAGTCCTCCAACATCCGATCGCACTAATAGTTCCTCAATACAACCATCCAATGAGAATCATGAGAGTTGAGTCCCCAATTTCTATGCCAGCAGCTAATCTGCTGTTGGACTCGAAACTCTCAGTCTACTGAGATTGACTGAAAATGAGGCTGTATCTGTAACCTTTTGAATTGCTTATCCACTGCTATGGTGCTCCAAGCGATACATGATAATATCAGAGTCCATGTAAATAGAGAATGCATATACGTCCATTCTATAACTGACGTGCTGTTTAATTTTGCCTTCGGCTTTGTTGCAGTGCTAAAGATTGATAATTTTGTATTGAAATGCAACTGTGTTGGCTGTATAATTTTAGATAAACCCTCCCGAGATTCCATAATTTGCATTATTATATACTAAATGTATATTTTTATATTTTCTCAACTTCATAAAAAAATCGCAGTATAATAATTATGCAATAATATACAATTTGTAAAAATACACGAAACACATAAAAATTCACAATTTACATATAACACCGTATAATTAGTATACAATAATGCAGAACTCTCACAAACTATGACTATCACAAGTTTTTGTAATAATTTGAAGTGTAAAGGATTTACGAATCACTACAATAATTAGCTCTGAGCTTCTGTAGGACTCGTTTCTTCCATCAGATCTCACAGCAATGTGAAACATTATGCTTGAAGAGTTGAAGGTGACCAAATCAAGGACTATGTGCATATAATTTAGCAAACGTTCCAAAAGATGTAATACTATATCAAACTCTGTCCAAATTACAGCACATCAAAATGCAGAAAAGACTACCCAATGGATTATTCTTTGAAACAGCCTAATTCTCAATGGAACTACACTGCACAAAACCGCAAGGTATGCACCATCATCTTCAACCGGAGCAGCTAACCAATCTGCATGCCGACTTTCACCCACTACTCACCTTTAACAGCATCCTGCCTAGCTCCAACTGCAAAGAACTCGGTAATAACTTCCAGGGGCATTCCTTTGGTTTCAGGAACCCTCAAGAATATGAAAACCCATGAGATCACGCAAACAACTGCATAGATCCCGAAAACACCAGCCAAACCGATTGAACTTAGCATCACAGGAAGTGAGTACGTTACAATGACATCACATATCCAGAAAACAAGGGCACAAATAGCAATGCAAATGCCACGAACTCGTGTGGGGAAAATCTCTGCACAGAGGATGTTGGGGATTGGGCCATAGCCCATCACGAAGGTGCAGAAGTACATCACAACACAAAGCGTTGAGATTATAGCATGTGCTAGGGTGCCAAAGTCGAAAACGTTTCCAATAACTAGGACGATGAGTGATACTATCAGTACCGGTATTGTTGAGAGCAGCAGGGACCTGGGTGATCATAAACAGGAGCAAGTTACACTCGAGGAATAAAGTTAAATCTGATACACTTAAATCTAATGAATTTTAAATATGATAAGAGAAATCAAAATTACAAAAC
Organism: Plantago elongata; assembly: GCA_036897095.1. Lineage (NCBI taxonomy): Eukaryota > Viridiplantae > Streptophyta > Magnoliopsida > Lamiales > Plantaginaceae > Plantago > Plantago elongata. The sequence goes on along the minus strand of JAYMSP010006053.1, from coordinate 8,888 downwards.
GCACTAAAATTGTACAATTTCCCAACATTTTTCATCTGCTGTAAACTCATCAGAAGTGTCAATTACCTTCTGCCTGCTATATCCATGAACCTCATGGCAACAGCAATACTGGGGAGCATCAAAAAGTTTGTGAACCCACTAATGAGGAAAGATGCAGAGTCTGTTCCAAGCCCTAGGTTTGAAAGAAGAACCGATACACCTGCCTGTTGTAGAATTTGAGGAGTGTAATACAGAACTCCGTTGATACCAGAAAACTGCAAACAGGTACGAGTAAGAAAATATCATTTGCCAAGAAATTTAAGTCAACCTAGAACAGTATTGAAGGTAGACAGACAGATAGTGCAAAAGGGGAAAAACGGCTTGCTTGAAGAAATTTTCATATGTAATAGGATTATCATAGTACCATTGGAAGCAACCAACCTAAAGAAATCTTCCTATAATTGAACTCATGCTTAAAGCAACTTACAGAAGTACATGAAAATCAGACAAGTCTGCGATATAGCCACTAATGCAACAAAAGTGCAGGCTTTGCCCATCTCGCTTTGCGAAAAGTGATCTGGTGGGTTGGTGGGTTGAATCACTTGCGCATTTCAATCACGATAAGAACTGTTTTTTAATACAATAGTAGAGCATGTTAAGGTACTTTTTTGGTCTATTCCAGAGTAACACACCTTCTAAAAGCACCCAAATAGTTCAAATTCCAAAGTTCTGTTAATATCACCCCTATATCTATTATGCTACATATGTGGCTTATCCAGATTATGTTCCTATTCTCTTCTCAGGTGAAATTAAGTAATTCCAGACTTCAATTATCATAATTAAAGAGGTTATCATACCTGCTGCAATATTTGGAGCCCTATTCCAACGAACAATGCTCGCTTAACCCCTGGATCACGAAGCGCATCCAAAATTGACGATTTAGTAACAGTTTCTGCAGATGGATGAGCCATTGCTGGTCCAGCAGTGTGTTGTCCCGTAAGTTCCTTTGAATAAAGAGCTGGCTGGCTCACTAAAGCAGCAGCTTGTATATAATCACCACCTACCGGAACATCACCACCAGCGACTGAAACAAGAGAACCCCGCCTGGATCCTGGCCCACCTTCCTGGTGCAAATATATCCTCTTGAAACCTCCTTCTTTCTTCCCATCTTCACCTTCTCTTTCTGACCATTTCCAGGCCAATTGCCAACCCCCACCAATACCAGTGCTATCTGCACCATTCCCTTGCATGAGACTACTATGGCGTCTCATTATGACACTTCCATGAGATTGTGGAGCAACCATGTCCTTTTCCAAGCTCGTTGTTTGACGTGAAATTAGTGGGCTATGCAGATTTTCATCTGAATCAACACCTTCACCATCATAATCATTATAATCCTCACCTTCTACTTGTAGATTTTCTTCATCCCACTCCTCATTTTTAATATGTGGATGATCCGCGGTACTAAACATGCTCCCGAAATTCGGGAACAGCATACTTCGCATGCTTCCATTCTCAGGCATTTTTTCATGCATGCTGCCAAAGAGTGATACGAGAGGATCCATTCCAGGGAGACCTTGGTTTACCATGCTTCCTTGGCGTGAAACAAGGCTAACACGACTCTGGCCCGTTACGGGCTTAGCAATCCATGAAAGGCCCTCCTCAGGGCCATATAAGGTGATGTGTTCTTTCTGTCCAGATGGGTCTTGGTCTTCATCAAGTTCATCTGCTGGACCAATGATGTACTCTTCTATGGACGTTTCACCTCCGACCGCCAGGCCTTCAACCAATAACGCCATCTCACCTGCGGATAAAAGTGATCTTCAACTGCCATGGTATATATAGTAACTTAGGGTTCAGGCAGTCTCAACTCTCAAAACAAAGAGAGTTGACATTCAAAAAGGCAAGCATAACTTCTACAAATGTAACACGCGACACAGTTGACAATTTATCACTATTTCGAGTCTTTCAGATAATTAACCGAATCTAAACCTTCCAAATAAGATCACATAACTATACTAGTTTCTACGTGAAAACTTCTTATAACGGAAACTTCTTTTTTTTACATAGGAAAAACCACAAACTTACACGACAATCCACCCAAAGGTAAGGCACTAATCTTCCTAATATTTTGAAAAGACTTGTTTTTATAAGATTTACCCTGTTTCAATAGTTTCTAGTTATATTCATGGAAAAAACTTTTGGTTCAGCTATTCGTAATCCAGGAATGTCTTATAAAAAACAACATAGAACTTTAACGTATGTTTGTAGCTCATTGATTTGACGTGTACCTCAGATAAAACTGTTATTATTGCCCTTATGGAGCAAAATTTGCGCAATGACGAACATTACAGGACCACAATAACTACTTTGATGCCATCTACGATGCTTCACGTGGAACACATAAGTGTCATTTTCCGTTAGAGTTGACCCAACCAAGATATAACAAAAGAAGTTGCCACGTTGCTGAAGAAGAGAGTTCAGGTAGTTTGATTATGATCAGTTACTGAAAGTACACCGGACCAGTCAAAGCATTTGATCTCCAACATAGAAGTAAGTGTTATTGGCTGAGTGTGAAGTCCTAACAATTAAACACGTGCAATCAAGCTAAATGACGTCACATGGTTAAATTTATACAGATGATATGTAACAGTTCAGCGACCATTGTAACTGGACTACAAAATCGTTACCCAGCTAGCTGCAAAACAACTCTCCTAAGAATATAAGCTCATCATCAGAACAAGTAGCAAGTATCATGACACAACCAATAAATCATGCATGCACAGAATCTTCGTTAAAACCACAACTCTACAACATTCAAACATCAGAAGATCAACAGAAAAATTATCCAATCCAGGAGAGAATCGTACCAGAAACATCTTCTCTGCCTCGAAGTTGTTGCAGCACCTGCTTTGCCTCAAGCATCCTCCCTTTACTGACAAGCCATCGAGGAGATTCCGGCAAATAAAATACTGTTAATGCAAAATACAAGAGAGACGGAATTGAAAGAACTCCAAGCATCAACCGCCAGCTGGGAGACGGCAACAGAGACATTCCAAATATCATACAATAAGCCAAGAACATCCCACCAGAGCCTGTGAACTGCGGGAGAGTATTTAGCAATCCCCTTATCTCCGAAGGAGCAGTCTCGGATATATAGAGAGGAACTAGAGTTACAGCAAGGCCAATACCAAAGCCATCCAAGAGCCTCGCAGCAAGTAAGACGTACACATTTGGGGACCACAACATTATCAAGCCACTAAGGAAGTAGAACACGGAGGAACAAATAAGCATCGGGCGACGACCAATCCAATCAGATATTGTTCCAGAGCAAGTGGTGATAAATGTCGCTCCGATAAGCGACATTGCCACAATAAGTCCTTCTACAGCCGCTGTCAACTCCATTTCTCTCTTAATGTAAACAACAGCTCCTAAAATATCAAGAAATCAGATGTGAAATAAGGTAAAAGAGTAAACCTCATGCACACGGTCAATTTCCTCGATCACTAAATAACAAAATATAAAGGTAGCTCCAAAGTACAAGACTTCCCAACGAAAAGATACATGCTACTTTTCCAATTTCACTCTAGTTACACTACAGTAATCAGATAAAGCTCAAGAAAAAAAAACTATCTACCTCGGACTATGTAAAACCTAGTAAAGTTTACATTTTTTTCACAGATTTGCTGCTCTGAGCCGTATACTAACAGAACCTAATGCTTAAACTACACCATCAAGAGCAGTAAAAGAGAATTTAACCTGCAATAGTTGCATTATCCCAACCCTGCAAGAAATTCCCAATAGTTGCAGCTATGGCTACTAATGCAGCACCTTTCATCTTTTTCACTGAACTTCAAAAACTGCCTGTTAACACAGAGGACAAAAACATCAGACCGGAGACATTGAAAACATCACAGATCTCAAAACATAAAAACTTCAATTCTGGGTCTGGTTTTGATCCCAAGGACCACTGTATTGAATACATGGAAAACAAAAAAAAACAGAAGTGCAAGAATTTGACTAGGAAAGCAACCCATCAACATCCAAGAAAAGGAACACTGAAACTATCAAAATAGAGATCTAGAAGCCAAGAAAGATTGCTTGCCTTTTCAGAAGCAGGAAAAGAGGGCAAACAAACGAGCTATCTGAGTGAAAAGAAAGTAAAGGGACACTACTATGATGAAGTGAACTGTGAATAGTTGCTGGCTCTATATATATCTATATGTATTTGCTTATAGTGATAGAGAGAGAAAGATAGAAACTAGAGCTAGGTAATGCAAAATAGGGGAATATTTTCCATTTGTAGAGCATCCAGAACCAGTGTGGATTTCATGAGTACATACAGACAAAAACCAACGCCTCGAGAGTTAAAAAAAAAGGTTCTTTTGTGAATTAAAGTGAAAATCCAACAGTTTTCGTGAGGTGAAAAACAACCCACAAAGCAAAACCACTAAAAGACTGCTTCTTTGCAGGAATTTTGCAGAACCATCAAAGCAGTAAGCTCTGATTTGCGAAATTGAATTGAAAACAATCGAAAAATCTTGCCAAGATTGAAACTTTAACTTGTTTTGGGTAAGTTTTGATCAAGTGGATAAGAGAAATCAAAGCAGTAGGCTCTGATGTGTGAAATTGAATTGAAAACTATCCAAGATATTGCCAAGATTGAAACTTTAACTTGTCTTGGGTAAATTTGGATCAAGTGGATAAGAGAAATCAAAGCAGTGAGCTCTGATGTGTGAAATTGAATTGAAAACAATCGAAAAATCTTGCCAAGATTCAACCTTTAACTTGTTTCTGGTAGAGTTTTATCAAGTGGATGGGCTTCAGTGGATTTTCAAGAAGTAATGATAGAACAGAAATGAAGGAAAAGACAATGCTTTGTGTTTCTTTTTAAGCTTTTATCTTCAAGTATCACAGTTCAAAGAAGACTTGTGTCTTCAGTTCAGATGATGCTCTGTTTCTCTGTTTGTCCTCAATTTTAATTTAGATAAATATATTGGTCCATGGCCATATGATGAAGGATTGTTGATGGAGAAATGTAGCTTCGTTGAATTGTTTTAACTAACCATTGTTTGTTTCATCTTCATAATTTATAACCAGGAAGATTTATTAATACCAGTATGACCACATGTACAGTGTACCTGTAGCTGTTGGCACTTGGCACTTGGCAGGGTCACCTAAATGTCAGTTCTTGATTTATTGAAAATTGGGAAGATTTGAGTTTTATAATGTTAAAAGGAGATATTTAGAAAAAAATGATCTAGCCGTGGTTACTTTAAACAATCTTAAGCTCTATTTATCACTAACATCAGTTTCATAAACCTTTTCTATTAAAAAGCTATACAGTGTTTGTCATATAAACTAACTGGTTTGATAAGCTAACCAAGTTAATCTGTATAAAAAAAATATACCTAACCAACTACCAGCTATCTTTTCAAGCTACCAGCTATCTTTTCAGCTACCAGCTATCCTTTTTAGCTAGTTTTGCTAAACATTAGCCTTAAACGAGATGACTTGTTGGAAATCTTTGTAACGTGTAAACGTGAGATTGATACATTTAATGTATGCACAAATGTGAGATTTGTATGGATTTCAAGACGATGTCCTAATTAAATGATCAAAATACGGTACAATCAGTGTATGAAAAAAAATTATGTTAAAGATTGTGAAAGTTGCATATATGGCAGGCATCTAGAAATCTATGTAACGTGCAGGTGTGAGACTGATATCTTTGATATTTGAATTGAAAGCAATGCACGCGTAAACGTGAGATATGTATGGATTCCAATGCGATGTTCTAAAGGATTGAATCTCGACACGGTATAATTAAAGTAGTCTTGGTTCATAGAATTGTTAGGAAAAGTCAAATTGGTGAGTGCGTGAAGATGAATTTGGCAAATGATCGTTGATGTATAATCTTCATGCAATATGTTCGATATTAGTAGTTTAGTACAACATAGTTACATGGGAATTTGTTATTAGTCACATTCAGAGAGATGGGCAGATGCAACACTAGTGCAACTGCTTTGCTGAGATTGGACCATGGGATTGATCCTTGGTTAGAACCACCCGCAAGTATAACCATAGTGCCTTTGTTATTTGATGATGTGAAGGCACTCCTTAGATTCTAATTGATATGCATATGGTGGTTATACATTCCCATACAGTATATTAAATCGTCATGATCTCAATGATGCATGAAGTTTTAAAACCGCCTTAAGAGTTAAGATCAAGGCCGAGCTTATTGAGTTTTCCCATGCTAACACATCATTCTCGATGCGGGACTTTCAAGATTCTCGAAGAATGTAAGTCATTAGAACTATCACCTTCGAGACTTGCACATTTAATATAACCCCTTATAATTTATCCTCTACGTTATAATGAAAATATTAATCAACAAGATCATTTAAATTTACATTTAGACATTGATTAATCAATTATTATATTTGATGAAATGTGTCTATAATTGTGTACTGCAACTAATGGAGTAAAATTAATTGTTTCATGCCAAAAAAAGCTTGTATGTCCACATATTTTGGAATTAATTCCAGGCCGGCAGATCTCATAGCTGATCATTGATGTTCTAACTTGCACTACTATTTTATCCTATTCTAGCTATTAGCTTAATTTCACGTAGGAAATGTTAAAAACATTATTGATGAGGTTAGCGGATATAGCATTATGTTCGTTTATCTTATATATCAATTTTAATAAGTGATATGTTAATAATTTTTAAATTTCATCGCATTAATTTTAGAAATAATCCTATAAAATACTCCAAATTCCCACCTGAACTTGGCTATCCTTTAGGTTAAATATTAACCATTGTTTGTTTGCTTTGGTAATAAGTCCTTTTCTTTATCATGCTTTATGAGATTAATTTAACTAAGTGGCATTTGATCGATGAAAAGTTGAAATTTTCTTTTGCTTTCTGCCTTGTTAAAATATGCATTATTTTAATTACAATTAATCTCAACCGTTGTGTGTGGCAGGCAGGCATGGTACGTAGGGACTAATTAAGAGAACAATTTGATACACATCTGTACATAAAATATACTTAGATTTTGCATTTGTTAAGTTATTACAATCACTTTCTCATGTATATTGGTGTATTAATCAGTCATGATTTTGTTTTTAAGTGTTTGAGTCAGATCAGCCAATATTGGCATAGGTTTGCCCGTTAAATTTCATACAACTTATTAATAGCATGCTATTATTTAATCGAATAATTAATCAGATTATCTAACTTACAAATGAACTCATCAACTTAATGGAGTGTGGAATTTATTTTTAAAACGGGAAAATGGTTACTTGGGATTAATGTATTAATTGAAGGTGAAACGTCTTACCAACTGAGTTGCACTTCGTTGTTAATGAAGTGTGAATCATGTTGTGTTTAATTTCTTCTTCGTAAATACTCCCTCTAGTCTTTTAAAAGCTCCATAGCTTTCTCTTTTTAACGTTTCGTTACAAACTTCCTAATCTATAAAATAAATTTTTTTATCCTACTAAGTATTTCTTTATTATATCTCTTTCCCACATTATTATTTTATTCAATCTCTTTATTACTTTATCATTCATTTTTAACTTTATTAATATAATATTCTATATAAATTATTATTCTATTATTTTTTTTAATTTAAGAGAAAGTATATCCCTAAAAAATTATTATTGTACTGGAGTGAGTATAAATCTGCTAATTTTTCCATCGCTATATACTTTATGTATTGTCAATTGTTATGCCAACGATGGGAATAATTGATAATTGGGTGCTATTGGATGCTTTAGCTAGCGTATAATAATATGCATCTTTGTACTTAGCAAATGCATATACATAATGAAAATGTACCTCAATTTAGCAAGATATGGATTACTAAACGTTCGATTTGCAATTTCTAATTTAAGAATTTATTAGAACTACCAGTACCATTATATCAATATTCATTCCAAATATGTATTTTCCGATTGATATAGATTTTGAATGGACATTTAGATGGATTTTGATGAAATTGTGTTTGGAATGAAATTGAAATGGGGGTATTTAAAGTGTATTTTAGGTCAAATTACTGTTTATCAAGCCAAATGGACCGATTACAATCGTATAACAAACAACCCATATGTAACTAATTTTTTGCATCAGTAACTAATCCGTTTCAATTTCAATTTTTATATGTCTCTCATCTCTTATTTCATTGACTGTAATTATATTTTGATAACTCATTTCTTATTGTTAGACTATATAATTGTATTAGTTTCCTGAGTAAATTAGTCTTTTATATTATAGAACTCTAGGTAGATTAGTTTCCTGATTAGATTAGTCTTCAGATTATAACTTATTGTACTTGTATATATACCCCTTCTAATTCTATGAATAGATAGGAAAAATAGTTATTTCATGGTATCAGAGCCATGTAAGTCTCCAACGAGCATTGGTCCTGCCTCTCATCTTTTTCTCAATACAATTTTGATTGCCCTTATTTCTTTTCTCCCTTTTCTCCTTATTTCTTTTCTCCATTTTCTATCTCTCAAGCGCTCATGCGCATTTCTTTCCTCCTGCAATCGATTCCCACTGAATCAATTTTCTCTTCTTTCTCAAGATCGATTCAACTGAATTGATTTTTTTCACTGATCAAACAACACACTGTTGTTGGTCCCGCCTCCCTTTTCTCATTATCTCTCAACCTCTAATCTTTCTCCCTTTTCTCCTTATCTTTCAAGCTCTATTCTTATCCCCCTTTTCTCCTTATCTCTCAACCTTCTTATCTCTTTTCTCCCTTTTCTCCTTATCTCTTAAGCTCTAATCTTTTCTCTTCTTTCTCAAGGTCGATTCATCTGAATTGATTTTCTTCTCTGATCAAACAACCCCTGTTGTTGATCCCCACCCATGTTCGAACAATTTTCTTTAATTT
>JAYMSP010006052.1:0-12418 GCA_036897095.1 Plantago elongata | reverse complement strand
CTTTTTATTCACATCTTCGTGTTTTTTACATTAGTTAGTATACAAATATTATAACTCGGTAGTTAACCATCATTTTTAATATTTTGTATGCAGTGCGTGTTGTTTGTCATCTGTGTCGGAATTCGAAGTCTTCGTACTTTTTTCCTTCCCTTTTTTCTTTTTGTACAAACTTTAATTATTTCTTATTCTTATTGTTATGTACTCTATTGGTAAGTATGGCGTTGCTTTTTTATTATAATTTATTAATTTTTATTTTTTTGATTATTTATTATTGTTATTAATAGGTAAATAAATATTATTTATAAAAAATTTAATATGTCATGATATATTGTGGTATCGCCACGAGTTAATACTAGTATACGTTAAATATTGAGAGAAATAGAAGCCTTATTAAATTTTAGAGATTGACGTGGAGTTAAAATGTATAACGTTCAGTTTTATAAAATGGGTCATTTTGATTAAATTAATTGTCAACCGGGGATCTAAATATGTTAATCGTCTCATATGATGCAAACTTCTCAAATTCTAATTTTCTATATATCACGCTAGTTATATTAATATTATTTTTTTCAAACTTATATAATATTATTCGCTTGGAGCAATAGCCTCACGAATCTGATTTTAACAACCAGGGACAACACCACATTTCACACCAAGAGAGCTCGGCACAACCCAAGTTTTGCGATGGACATGGGACTAATTTGATTTCTTGGATCACGTCAACCGAAGGTTTTTGGATGACAACATCGTTCAATATGGACTAAGCCCCACCGTAGACTTAGAAAATTATACACTTGGGAGCGATTTGGTTGGGAATCGATCATTAAAAAATAACGACTTTGTTAGTCCACTTTTATTCGGAATAAATAATCCTATCAATTTTGGCATTTACCAGTCTTGTGTTTGGTACATTACTTTTTATAGTGGACTAATTAATCTAGCGTGGATTGTAGCTTAAAAACATGGACAAGCTAATACCAGCCCAATAGTTGGTCTTAGCTTAGACCACATTTTATGGCTTAATTCCACATGGTAAAATGTGGTTCAAGTATTCTTCCTGCCTCAAATTTATTTCAACGGGTAGCGTTAACGAATCCGACATGTTAAGACGCCACCAAACGTATCATTGTGAAGTCCAAAAACACCTAAAATCCGGTTTAAATGACTACAAACGACTCCTAGTGAAAGCACTTGAACTTGTGGTTTACATGCCCACATAGCTCCCATACCCGGTTCTCGGCAAAGCAAAGTGCCCAGACTCAAAGCAAGCAAAGTAAACTAATATAGGGCAAAAATGCATAAGGCGATCCGGACTCACCTAAACATGTTTCCCTAAGATGGTCTTTCCATGCGTGTTGATTTCAAGTTTCTACTTTACTTTAGATCAACAGTTTGGATATGAGCTGTTTGGTACTGGAAATGAAGAAAGGAAAGAACCTAGCAACACAAGAACTAGTTTTCACTAATAGGCCATGCCGCCATGGATTGGAATTTGGAAAGCCACTAGGACATTAATTTGTAATCCTTGATTGAGAAATGAGTTGTGGAAATATAAATTGTAAGCCTAAAATGGCAGGTTAAGGTTTGTAATTGAAACTATTGCAATCGTTACTCACAAGCATATTTTATGCTTATTAAAAAAAATAGTTTGGATGTGACAAATGTGATGGGATCCTTATATCCGAAGACATTGAAGGGATTCTAGTAGAGATTCACTAGGAAAGGAATGGAAAGATTTGAAATGATCATTTCCGTCAAGTGGCGGTCTTCTCCTAATATACGAGAATAAATGTTCTTGTTAAAATTACGTATAATAAAGAAGAAGACAAAAAAGGTTTTCCATATCCACTGAAAAAAACTTTTCATGAATATTCAAGGCAGAAATATTTGTCAAGATGCACCCCTCGTTTTCTCTGGTGTCATAGCTTGGTTGTACGATCGATAGATGTGGATCTCACCGGTTACCAATGTCCCTAAAGCATACCTTGTTGGAGCTTAAAGATTAGAAGATGCCATTTGCCAAGACCAGATAACAAATGCAATTCTCTCCTTGTTTCTTCTTTCTTCGCTATTTCTTAACTCTTCCATGGGAACTAAGAGAATGGTTGATATCGAATTTAAGTGGACTTTTTTAATTGAAATTAAGTTTTTTTTTACAAAATGTTCGATTTGAGTGGGAAGAATGCCACTCCGACGGTATAACAACATGCCCTAAGAAATAATTCGAAACCTTCAAAACAGAAAGGACTCCAAAAGATCCACACTCCAGGAATACGAAGACTTTTCATTTCTGCCATTTTTATCTAGCTAGATGCACCGGGGGAGCGAAGTCGAGCTAGCAACGTGATCCCGACAAAAACCAAAAGCAAATGGAAAAAATAAAAATAATTCAAATCAGGACTAATGCCCGAAGTGAATCAAAAAACTAGCCGATGGATTAAGGTAAAGACAAAGCATTTATTGAGAGAATTTTTAATCAGACGACCGATCTATCTGACGGATAAACTTGTGTTAATTATCAATCGAATTCCAATAAAGAGGTTCGGTAATTGACTTATTAGGTTGTGTCCTCTGTTAGAAATTTTCAACATTTCGTCGTCCACATTAACATTTATTATTTACTTATTATTTAATTAATTATCTAGTGATTATTTTTATTAAGATTCACGAAGTTATTTTTATTAATTAGGACGTAACCCTGATGGATGAAAGAGTCCTAGTCTAACTCAAGTATAAATCATGTCCTAGACTTTAAATAAAACGTCTGTTACAACCATCGGTATAACTTTATTCATAAAGGTAATAGGATTCAGAAAATTCATATTCCATCACTACTTTTGTGGTGTTTATCTGCAGGTAGTATGAATTTATTGTTGCGGCAGTACTGCAACAACATATTCACCAGATTAAGCACAAGTAAAATTTGAAACGTGTTTGGAGGTAGGTCCTAGTTTATTATTTTTATTTATATTTGGTATCAGAGCAGGTTCTTGGATCTTGGTTCTTGCTTCCTGCTCGTTTCAGTTTTGAGCCAAGCATGGTTGCTTCAATTCTCTTGTCTTTTCCGGTTCTCTACGTTCTTCCATAGTCAGTCTCACAATTAAGATTCTAATTGATACTTCACTAAAAAATCAGATTCGAATTCAAATTCAAATCCATTCAAATTACGAACTAAAGAAGTTGAGATTCAGGGCTGTTTGTTATACAATTTAAATTGACAAAATTCGATCCAAATGGCATGTTTTTAAAACAGGCCATTTGAATCGGATTTTGCCAATTTAAATGGAATAACAAACGGCCCTCAGCATTTTTAATTTCTCGACTTATTTTCGGATTTATCCGAGTCTCCCAATTCAGAACTCGAGCTTCATATGTCAACGACTCAAAGTTTTTTATTCAAATTTCAGATATAATGTTCTTTTCGATTCAGTTTTGTAAAACTTTAGAAAGAAGAAATTCAAGTTTACCAAATAAAATCAATATTCAAATTCTGTTCAAATCGCTTTCAACTAGAGAAAACGAAATTTAGTTTGGGGTTAAAGTTTTGCAAACCCTAAATTCTTCAGATCCAGAATCGAAAAGGAAGAAGAAGAAATTAAAAATTTTCCAGATTGATAAAGTTCTTGAGTTCACCTTCAGCGAATTTAGTCTGTTGGATTCTTCTGGATTAACCGTTACTGGTTCTTCATCTTCAGCCATTGATATGTGAGCGAAATCGAAGGGAAATTTTATATTATAAGTTTATAAACTCGTCTTCAGTAAACAGAAGCTGTTTGAATTTTCTGTGGATTTGTTTAGTTTCGTAAATTTTGGAAGAAGTTCTGGAGAGAAGGGATAGAAGAAGACGTTATTGTTGATGCCTTGTGAATTATTTTCTCCACACCTAGTTTTGCTTTTCTCGTTGCCTTCAGTTGCTCACGTGTTGCTAGATGTCATTACATCCTTTTGTCCATCAAATTTACTAGGATATTTTGATTTGCTCCTTATACTAGTAATAACATAATTGTCTTCAACATATGCTGATGTAAGTATGATAATTTCTACCATTAAGTTGCATAATTGTATTATTTATATACTTAGTTATTAAAAGATGAACGTATAATATACCAATATACTTCTTTTTATCACCTCACGGCTTAAGTGAAGGGAATGTATTTAATACTTTAATGATTATTTTTCATAATTTGTATGTTATACTTAGTTTAAATGATCGATTAAGGCATATCAAACGAGTACCGTTACTGAAATTTTAATTCCCCAATAAAGTACTATGCTTGAAGTTGTGATTCTTACGCCTATTAGACGAGCCAAACCATATCATATGGTTTAAGTTTTCACATAAAGTGATTATCTTTGTTTCCGTGAGTAGCCAAAGCACCTAGGTATATAATGATAGTCTATCTTAAACTTCATATAGTTATAAGCATGTGGTATTTCGGTTGTGTACGGTTAACTCATAAAGAAGACAAGATAATTGAAGTCGTGATTGTTTGTTGGTGTTTGGGACGAGTCAAAGCATCCTGGACATTTAATAAGCAAATCACATTAGGTTGATTATCTCATAGTGTCGGACGAGCCAAAGCATCTTGGACATTTAATAAGCAAATCACATTAGGTTGATTACCTCATAGTGTAGGACGAGCCAAAGCATCCTATATTATGTTGATAATCTTGGTGGTGACTTCGTATGGTTATAAGTGTCTTGCATTGTGATTAATCATGGTATTGGTGGTCCGGCCCAAAGGGAAGTCATCATTTTGTGGTTAAATCAGAATAAGGCGGTATATGTTTGATTTGAGTTATATAGCTTTTTTCCTTTGCCCAAAGGTAAGGAGAGTTGTATAGTGCAAACTGGATTATCCTAGTCTTGTTATAAAATACATGGTAATTTTTATTCATCGTGCAGTTTTAGTCAAAATTACCATGAATAATTAATGTTGGTTGATTTATTTCCATAATATTAAGGTTAATTTTCTTGTTATTATGCAGCATTAGATTTTTCCCACTACTTTATTTAGCTTAGTATATGTTCCAATACTTAAGGGTTATATTATCATTATGGCATGTAAACTTTTATAGAGTATAAATAGAACATTAGCAAGCATTCTTAAGTAAGACTATTATTATTTATATAATAGTACTAAGTTCGATATAGATGTCACATAGAGCCCAAGTAAATTATAAGTTCAACAAATTTGTATAATTTCCACACTTAATTTGTTATATGGTTATGATGTATTCATTTCTTTCAGTAGATCAATAACATCTTTAGCATTTCTATTTTAAGGTTTATTGTGATATCAAACTTTGAACCTATAAATTTAAAAAATAGAATTTCATGGTAGAAAAGTTATAAGCCTTTGGTGAATATAATTTGACCACACCGGTCATTTTGAGTTATCATTTAGTTTGTAGAGTTAATGTGAGAAACATCACGATATTGTTTATATGTGTACATTTGTACTATTTAGATCAATAGACAAGATTCATGTTTAAGTTACTACTACATTTGTATTTGTATGTTGTCCTATTAAGGTAAGATTTAACGATTTCACGTGAAGTAGTTGGACACGAGAAATAGTAATGTTTCTTCATTATCGTCCCACTTCATTCCACCAGTTTATTTTGTCCATATAATTGCTTTCTGCAATTGTTACATGACCTTCTTGAATGCGTTGAACCTAGTGGAAGTGTTTGTTCTCATTAAGTGCAAAAGAGAAAAACACTTGAGCATACTGAAATTTTATTCCTTTTAAGTGCAAATAAATGTTATATTTATTTGATAGCTCTCGGATAAAGATTCAGGTATTTTATACTCATATCCATTATTTAAAGGATAGGTAGGACTAAGGACTATAGTAGCCATTAAAATAAATAAATTTAATTAACTGAATTTAGTGCTTGTTCATTGTTCAAATTTCATTCTGGACATAAAGAAAACTTTACTTCATATTACTCTTTTGTTTTTACACCATGAATTATATACTTTAAGTTGTTCTTGGTCTAAGTGGCTCATATAGTTTTGTAGCCACAAAGGTGAGTGATAATATATATAGATTTTCATGATTAAAGAAAATATAAAAGTTTGCTTAAGTTTTCTATTATACAATGTATTCTATTGTGAATTTTGCCATAAGTAGAATAGTAATTATTGATGTATATACATGTGTAATTTTTGGTCATCCTTTTAATGGTATGATATAGTTTTCGAATGTCTCTAATCATTCAGTTTTTGTTAAGGACTTCTAATTACTTTAGTACATCTTAAAGACAGTGGAGCAAATTTTATCTTGTATATTATGCTTGTGACTTGAGTTTTTTTTTTATTTTATTGATCTTGAACTTCCTCTATATGGATTATGGTGAAACATCTACCGTTTAACGATATTTGAGTTTCACAGAGGCAACATATGATTTTTCACTGTAGAACTGTCTCGTAACACCAATGTTGAGAAGTTGATGATTTTTCGTAAGACTTAAGCCTTCGATATTAGTTTCACTAATATTATTTTTCAGTTGTCTTCACGATACTAAGATATATTTGGAACAGAGTATGTAGAAGCTATATAACTACATATAACTTTTGCATTATACAATTTTGTTGCATTTGTTATTACGTTTTTTCTTGACATATATGTTAATTTGTCAGTGGAGTGTAAGGTCGATATAATGAGAACTCTTGATTGAGTTGTGTTAATGCTGAAATTTGTTGTCTTTTTTTAATAGTATTGACGAACCAAGAATTATAGTTGATTTGCATAGTAGAACTCACTTTAAGTGAGCTAGTCATATGGAAATTGCATTTGCCAATTGAGTAGACATGATATGCACTTTATTTTCTAGTCTACGGGTAAATGTTAATTTGTTATAGATCAATTACACAGACATTCAGTTAGGAATTTTTCCTTAAAGGTCTCAAGTTTGTTCATTCCTAAAGGAGACCACACAGAATTCTACAAATACTGCTCTTAAATATTTTCTCCAAGAACAATCTTGCAGTTGTAGAATTGTATATATCGACATAAAGTGCCTCACATTAATAAGAGCATTAACGGACCGATGTATCCATAAAGCTATAAGTATTGCTACAGCTCATGATTGTTCTTATCGGTACTTTAGTTTTACAATCATGAGATATTATATACTTATAATCATTCGTATAAGTCGCTCTTTGGTCTATAGACATATAGTGAATAAAGTTTAATCTTGGAGCTATATTTGTGCATACTAATGTTTATCCGTTGGGATAATATAAAGTTGGACCCGAATGAATACACATGCAATAATTCATCCATAAAGATAAGATGCTCATTTAGCGTTGTTTTAAAGATGATTGTGCATGCGACCATGGAAGGGATGGTTTATGAACTTTAAACTTAACCGTTATGGTTCTTTCATGATTATTCTTTAAAATAGTGGGAGTGTTGTGAATATCGCTAGAAATAAATATGTTTGGCCATATTCAGATTTCTAGACATTGATAAGTGTTATGGGATCAAGTGGGAGAATGTTAGAATTTTCCTATATTTTGTGGTCCACATTAACACTTATTATTTAGTTTAATTGTCTAGTGATTTATTTCTATTAAGATTCACGAAGTTATTCTTATTAACTAGGACTCAACCCAGATGGATGGAAGAGTCCTAGTCTAACTCAAATATGGGTCATGTCCTAGCCTTTAAACCAAGCATCTGATACAACCATCAGTACAACTTTATACAGAAAGGCAATAGGATTCAGAAAATTCATATTCCACCACTACTCTTGTGGTGTTTATTTTGCAGGTATTATGAATTTATTGTGGTGGCGGTATTGCAGCATCATATTCACCAGATTAAGCACAAGCAAAACTTGGAACGTGTTTGCAGGTAGGTCTTGATTTACTGTTTTTATTTATATTCTCTTCAACTGAAAATCAGTTGAGTTCAGTTCAGCTCGGCTTAGTTATAATTTATACCTTACTTCAGTTCTGTTCAATTCAGTTAAATTTAGTTCAGTCCAGTTCAGTAAATCTCAATTGAAGATAATACAGCCTTACTAGTCAATATGTTTAAGTATAAAAGACATCCCTCCTATTTTTAAAAGGTAAAGTAGAAAATAAAAATTAGAAAAAATAAATAATGGTTGAGCTTATGATCGAATCAATCCAACTCCACCGTTAATGGCGGAGATGAATCACCGTCCAGTGCAGAGCATTTGCTCCACCATGGGCACAACACAAATCGCCAATTTGGAGCTTTGCTTCTCTAGATCAGAACATCAGATCTTATGTCCACCATTAATGGGGCAATGAACAGAGATTGGGAAACTGTTCATATATTTCGTCTTCATTTACATTATGTTTAATTTCTTTCTTTTCTGCTTTTCGGATATTTTACAGTAATGTTAAACGCATGACATTTTTTACTAAACGCAGGACACTTTTGAATATATTACAAAAAGTTCCTAAACTAGTGTAAATAGAAAAGTTGGTCCCATATTTATCAAATATACCACAAAACTCAATATTTTCACCACTTATATAATCGATACTACACAAGTATATTAAAACAAACAAATAAGGAAGGAGAAGAGATGTCTTCGAAATATTATCCCGATTATGGCAATTATGGTGAATTCGAAGAGGTATTATTTAATTCTCATTGCCTTAATTTTATGTTTATAGTGTTTATTATAATGTTGTTGCGTTTGTTTATTTCAATGACTAATTAATTCGCCAAAAAATCATTTCGAAATGAAAAAGAAAGAAAGTAGACTAGATTGACAAGAAGTACGTTGTGGTCAGCCTGTAGGGCTGACCACAACGTGCGGCTGGCAGCACTCACGACTGTCAGCATCTCGGGCTGGCAGCCGTGAGGGCTGCACTCCCGACATAGGCTAGAAACTGTGTTTTTTTTTTTAAAAAATTCTATGTAATATACTATATTGTGGATAGTTTTGACAATTTTTTTTCGAAAATCTAATATGTTACATTGTTTTAGTTGTGTATGCACTTGATTAGATATGTTTTTTTTATTTGTTTCTAACATTTTTCTAATGTTTGAATTTGTTAGCGTAATCCATATGTGGATGAGGATAGATATCCAACGGATTCGGATAATGAAGGTACGCTAAATGATGACGAACCAAGATACTTCATACCGGATCCGAAATTTGAAATTGGTGATGATCGCGTTTTTGGGCGGGCTATGATGGTGTGGAGGAGGAGGAGATTGAACGTGAAGACCAAAATAAATTGTTTCAAAATATGGGTGCATTCGGTTGTAGAGAAGATGCACAAGATGAAGTGACAAGAATTGGTCGGGAGAACAACATATTTAACACGTTGATGAGTTCAAAGAAGAACCATATGTATATTGGTTGTGAATGTAGTGGAAACTAACGTACTAGATCCACCATTGATAGAGTTGATGTGGTTCCCCGGACATCTAGTGGAACGAAGAGGAATGGTTGCACATTTCAATTGAAGTTGAAAAAAAATAGTAAGGGTCGATGGTTGTAGAAACGACCGATGGTAGAGGCAAGCACAACCATTCCCTTGGTACATCGGCGTCAAAGTTATCCAAAAGCGAGCATAAATATGTTGGTGAATTGTACAAGACCAAGTTATGACCTTTGAGTATCCTACAAATGGTGAAAGATAAGTTTCTGGATAAAGTTAGTAATGTCCGGCATGTCTACAATTCCATACAGAAAAGCAAGACGACATATATGGATGGGTTGAGCACGATGCAATACTTTCTGAAGTTATTGAACGATCATCATTACTTCCACTGCGAGAGGTTTGAGGAGGGAACAAACAATCTTGGTGATGTATTCTTTGCTCATCCTCATAGTGTTAAATTGCTTCGATTATATCTGTATGTGTTAGAGTTGGATGCTACATATTCCATTAACCGGTATGAGATGCCTATGGTTGAGACTATTGTGTTTTTGCCAACGGGAAAGAATTTTCATGTCGCATTTGCATTCATGAAGAACGAAAAGTATGATAGGTACCTTTGGATTTTGCGTTACTTGGCTCATTTCTTTGATGGCATTAAACCACTCGGAGTTATTGTTACAGATATAGAGTTCGCCCTTATGAATACCATTGAGAAAGTTTTCCCAGATGCCAAAACTTTACTTTGTAGACGACACATTGGTATAAACGTACAGGCGCATCATTCGGGTTTAGCACATAACACCGACTACCAATGGGCAGTTAAGCATAGGTGGGATGAAGTGGTGAATGCAAAGACAGAGGAGGAGTACAATGATGCTGTGCGACGGATATTAAGGGCTTGGAGATGGTTAAGTGGATTCGGACATTATCTGAAGAGTACTTGGTTAGATCGGTGGCCTACAAAATTTGTAGCTTATTGGACAAACCAATATCAACATTTTGGAGCTCTAACGACTAATAGGTACATATTATTGTTCATGTATATAACACTAATATTATGCAATATTTCATAAATAATATGATACTTGTAGGGTTGAAAGTGCACACAATCAAGTGAAGTCATGGAATAGGAGTTCGAGATCTAATTTGCCAATCCTTTTTCTAAAGATTCATGAGATACATGAACTTGATTTGAATAAAATTAGATCACAATTCGAAGAGAACAGAACGAGGATTTCCGTGTAGGCGTTTCTTGTTGTTCCGGAGACTTGGAGGTGTTGTTTCTCATAACTGCATTTTAATGTTAGTAGAGGAGCTTAAAAATACACCCCATCCGGGAGAGCACTCATGAGTTACATATTACGCATGGATTGCCATGTGCATGTGATATGGCTAGATTAGTGGGGCAGAACATGCCCATTGATCCTGTCGACATTCATCCCTTTTGGAAGAGTCTTGATATAGATGGAGAACGTGGTTGGAGTGAATTCGGGAGAGCAAGTATTGATGATCTATGTGACGATGCGTACAAAGATTTCAAAGAGTTTGCAACCGATGCCCATAAGAGGTTGCTAGCTGAATATGCCCATAAACAAAAGTTCCAGGATGCTATCAATATTGATGAACCACTCCATCACAAGCACAAAGGTCGTCCCCCTAAAGCTCAAACTCAACGGTATTGTTTGTCCATAACCAAACTGGCGCATAGCACAATCTGGCATACATGCCTCGCAGATGTCCCGGCAATGTATAATGCCCTGATACAATGATATGGGATAATCACGAACCGGCGTCCTACCAAATGGTGTCCAGCAAACCTGAGTATTCAAATGAATTGGTTAATAGTAAATAACATCATTCAATACATTTCCATATACTAAAATGTAAACAAGAAAACTTACATCGTCTACAATAAGAGAATCCAACAGCTGTCTGTTTCTCTTAAGTAACTGGTCATGGTGCGACAGATGCACCCGAGTCGGCATCCATCTACTTGCGTAGGGAGCATATTCTACATGCTCCAACTTCTTTTTTCCCCGGAATGTAGGAAAGTATTCATAAATCCATGATTACAATAAATGAGTTGCATAAACACTTATGAAACAAGTACATAAATAAATTATTACCACATTGTCATGTGCAGCTCCAATCATCTAAAAACAAGAATACATGTATAAATTAAACATACCTAAAGTAATGTCAAACATCCAGCTTTCTCTTTGCAACCAGCTCGTGTAGCCTCTCCAAGTTGTCGATACATGTTAGCTAGCGCAGCAGCACCCCATGCATATGACGACAAGTCAAAGGATCATGCAAAAACTCCACAAAACTAGTATGTAAGTGAGTGGTTGTTTTCTTAACAAACAATGTCGTACCCAACAACCAAAGCCGAGTAGCTGTAAACAATGGAATGTCACTCAACTGAGCAACTCTCCCCTCTATTGCATCAAACTTACACCGACCACTCTTCCAACCGATCCTCTTCTCTAGTCGCATCATTTGCTATATTCAACACAAGAGCCATTTTCCCCCAAACAACTCTGAGGTCTCTGAGTGCAGATAACCGGTTTACCCTGGACAGGTAACTTCAACAGATAATATACATCATGAAGCGTGATAATCATCTCACCAAATGGTAGGTGAAAGCTATTGGTCTCATGCTGCCATCTCTCTATAAAAGTCGATATCAAAGAAGGGTCTATCGACTCGAACATTCAAGTGTCCAGGTGGGATATCCGACTATCACCCAACCATGTAAGAACCTCAGCATCATTAACATGTAAATAACCACGTCTTCCATATCTGGAATGACAGAGCAGCGGTGGTAAAACATTCTGCATTTATGGAATTTGTTAGATCATACATTAGTTACTTAAAAAATGACATAAACCAAAGTTAATCATTCACATGTACTAATAAGCAATATGGTTTACATAAAAAAATGACGACGTCAATAAAATATCATAACCACCAACTTACCTCGTTTCCATTCCATATGTGATAAGCAATATGGTTTCCAAATGTGGTAATCAA
>JAYMSP010006051.1:0-12424 GCA_036897095.1 Plantago elongata | reverse complement strand
TCTACTTATACTCAACACACCGGTACATTACATATAGCTTGACCCAAGTTCAAATTCCAGGCAACAAAATTAATCTGAATTCAAACACTCGAACACCGTTGACAGAATTGTCACGACTATAATACTCAGACACATACAAGCAGCACGCATACACCATTACATGCTCGCAGACCTTAGATAGCAACTTATCCGAGAAAGTACAAAAATACGCAAACTAATCAGCATAACGAAATTGACACCCAATAACTCAATGAAACGCAGCAAACTAAACAGTTAAATAGCAAAACACAATAATAATCAAGCAACAATTAATCAACTATTCCCATCCCCGAAATTTGACTATAATCGAAAAAGGAAGGTAGCACTAACCGGAGAGATTGATCGAACGTGACAAGAGCGAATAGACGAGTAGGCTGGGAATGGTGGCGAAGCGAGGTGGTGTGGTTGTGCGGCAGAGAAACAATTAATCACACTATTTCCGAAATTCGATAGTAATCGAAAAGGGAAAAGGTTACTAATCAGAATCGATCGCGCGAGACGACACTGTCCGGAAAGTAGCCGCGGTGAAGGGCGAGAGTGAGGGGCGAGAGGCGAGAGAGCAGGGGAATTGGCGACTGCTCACGTTTGGCGGAATTTGGGTGTGAATGAAATGGAGGGCGTTGGGGCTATTTATAGGTGTATTCTGGCCGACCAAGCTTCACGGATAAGCTTCACTGTGGCGGCAATGCTTCCATGGGAAGCTTCAGTAACGGCTTGTTTTACAAGCTTCACTACTCCAATTTTTCATGGGAAGCTTCAGTAACGAGTTGTTTTACTCTGGACTCCAAATGGCTCGCAAATAAATTCCGATAAATACGAATTCGACACCCGGACGCTATTTGAGGCGAACTAAAGTAGACTCAAAAATAATTTTACGAATTTTTATTTTTATTAATTTAATATCAAATAGTAATTTAACGCTTATTCGTAATTAACTGGCGATCGTAACCGGCCGTTAATTTCCGAATTTGACTCGTTGTTAAAGGTCAAATATATTCGCACACGTCGAGTTAGTAGTCAATGACCAGTTAAAATAATAATATTAATACTGAGTTAATTTCGGATACACAGAATAAAATTTGCGGCTCTTACATATGTAAACCCCAACGGTGAACTCCACGTCGATACAATTAGGTTGTCCCTTTGAACCTAGATATTGGGATCTCTAGTCAACTAGGTTGGGTTTTCCTTCGCATCAACCACAAGTCAAAGTCTTCAATCCTATTCTAGTAGAAGACTTCGCTATCATCTCATGACATAACCTTCTGGTTAATGGATCCGCTAAATTATCTTCAGACATCACAAAGTCTATCGAGATAATACTAGTCGTGAGAAGTTGGCTAACGGACTTATGCCTTTGACAAATATGTCCTTGACTTACCCTTATACTAATAACTTTTTGCTCTACCAATTGCAGATTGGCTAAAACAATGCAAATGTATGGCTTCGCACAAGTTCGGGCCAGTATAGAAGAATGTGAAAAATATACGCGTAGCCACCTGGCTTCCTCTACACATGAGTTCAACGCAATAAATTTTTCTTCCATCATGGATCTCATTATAATTGTTTAGAAAATTTCTAGAAACTTTTGAACGCCACATAATTGAAGACAATATCCACTATGGGATTTAACAGTCTTGAAATTAGAGATCCAGTTTGCATCCGAATACCACTCTAGCACAACATGATATCTAGTATACTGCAACCCACAATCACAAGAAAATCTTAAAGTACTTTAGTACTCTTATTATAGCCTTCAATAACTAACTCCTCGATTTTTCATCTAACGACTCAGTTTACTTAAAACACATGCAAGATCAAGTCTTGTGCAATTCATCATACACATTATGATTTCAATTATACTAGAGTATTATTCAACATGAGACACTCCCGAGACAATGTTTTTCGCAAAATGAACACTTGATTCCAGTGAATTTCTAACTGTTTCAACGCCACCCTTGTTGATTTTCTCAAGAATCATGTCCACATAGTGAAACTTATTCAACATCAACACATTGGTGTTCTGATAATATGAATCACACAGATTACATCAGCTACACCCATGTCTTTCATATCAAATCTGGATTTTAACATAATCTTCGTAGATTTGACAATTTTATCATCACTCCCAATGATGAGCATGCCTCAACATAAAGACATAAAATGACTATGTAAACACATTTGTCAGTTTATTCTTCATTTATGTAAACACATTTGTCACTTTCGTTAATGACAAACTTATTGTTCATCATGGCATTATCAATTGCTCATGCAACTGCTTAAAGTGCTTGTCACAAGACCCTACAAAGGCTTCACCAATTTACAAACTTCATTTTCTGACTGAATGCATAAAATCCTCTAGTTTGTTCCATTTAAATCTATTCTTTCTAAATCACCATTTAAAAAAACGGTACTTTTATCCACCAGATAAACTTCAAGATTTCGCAAAGAAGCAAACACAATTACCATCCTAAAGGATGTTAATCTCGACACATGATAATATGTCTCAACTTACCAATAGTTCCATCAAGCTTCAATTTTCTCTTGAAAATCCACTTGTAACCTATTGGTTAACTTCCTAAGGAAGATCCACTATTGATAGCTTCTTTCCACATGGGTCCTTCTGTTGAGGTCACAACCTCTTGAGAACTTTGAGGTTTTACTTTCAAGCATTAAAGTAGTCAAGTACTCACGACCCAATCTCTTCATTTTGTCTTTTGTGTTTCATCATGTGTCAATTTAGTAGAGTTGCTAGCAATATCTTCTAGCATTTTACATGGAAACACTTCCTAAAAAATGAAGCATTCCATTATCACGTCCTTGTGTATATCAGAAATTTCAAATTTCACCATAAGAATCGATAAGCACTATTGTTATGTGCATCACCAAAAATATGCAACCAATGATCTTTTGGTGCTACCAAAAAATATGCAACCAACATAGGAAGACACCTCCACACTCGCAAGTGTTTATAGAGTGTAAGCTTTCATGCCATAACAAATAAGGGCTCTCATACTTTTGCTTTTAGAACCTTGTCAAAAATGTGGATAGCTTTCAAGAAAAACTTTCCCACATATTCCTTGGTTCATCCCATAAGCAATCAACGTGGCATTACTTAATTTCTTGTGAAGTGCCAATTCATCGTTTTGCCATGTTTGGTTGAAGTGAGTAAGGAGCACAACTCATGCACACAAATGTTCAAGTAGTGAAACATATTTCCCCATATACCCACTTCTCATGACTTTAACCCTTTTGTTGAACTGACTCTCAACTTCTCCTTATAAAGATCAAAACTCCTCTATTTCTCCATCTGAACTTTAGTGCAATCATTTATAAAAGTAAAGAAAACCATGTTAACCACACACATTAGCTTTAATTTAAAACCATACACAAATGTATGAATTAAATCAGATAGTCCAGTTTCCTTTCAACATATCGAAAAGAACTTGTCAACTTTATTTTTTCACATAATAAAATTTTACTCTTGAGTTCTTCATCTATGTGAAACGTTGGTTAACATTTCATGTTGACTAATTTTCTCAAAGCATCATAATTAACATGTCCAAGTCTACCATAACATGAGTCAAAAGATCAAACAAGTGTACGTAGAATTCATAACTTTTCCATTAGCATTGTTGTTAACAACCAATGTGTTGGTCCAGATAACGGCAAAGGAAAAGACTAGAGGCGGAGGGGGGTGAATAGTCTTTTCAAACTTTCATCAATAAACAGTCTTTCTCAAAAACCTCGGGGTTTCTGATACTTAGATTCAAAGAGTGAAAGACTTTAAGCGATAGATAAACGTAAATGTGCTTTGCAGTAATAATGTGTGTGAGTGTTATGTTGTAATGTAAGTACAATAAAGTAAATAAAAAAGCATCTTATAGTGGTATCTGTAGGTGGCGTAATCCTCCAACTAATCCACTTCGGCCTTTCTGAGACCTGGAATTCACTAGAACAAATAATTGAGTTTTCCTTACAATGTATCCTATTCTAAGATCCCTAAAAACAAATGGTTCCCAACTAAATGTTCCCCCTGAGTTATTCCCTAGCTTCTAGAGCCAAGTGCTTCCTGTACTAAAGATAACCTTAGAGGTTTTCTTTAATTTCCCAAACCAAGTACTTCATGTACTCCACGCCTTGATGGTGTTGGTTAGATGATTGTTATCAGGCTTCTCTTAATAACTTTTCAGCTATGTATTCAGAGAGCTTGAAGAGATTACACTAATTAAAATACTTGTTCAGTATATGGTAGGTTTCTCCTTTCTGACCTAAGTGTTGATATCCTTTATGGAGAATGAACTTCAGAAAGGGTGTCTCAGTGTTCAACTCTTTCACAAATAACAAACTCTTGTTAAGGTTCAGGACACTTAGAACTACTAGTGATTCTTCGAGCTTTATAGTCGCAACTATGAGCTTGGAGAATTGTAGTATGAATGCTTGAGAGAATACTTGCTTGATATGAAAGTATGAGCGTAGTCCGTATGTGTGTATTTCTCAGCTTCTAAGTGGTGATATTTATAGATGAATTTGAGATTTGTTTGAATAGTATCCATTAGACCTTCTCAGAATTCAATCCGTTGATATCTTGAAATAAGTACTCAGAAGTCACTTTCTCATTTTTCAGAGAGGGCTAAGCTTGATCGACTCGTCAGTCGGTGTAATTAATACACTGTACTATTTTTTGTCGTGTAGTCTCAACAGACACATGAGGCTTTCTGAAAGATAGCATGCTTCTTGACTCAATGATGTCATATATTCAGAGACATGTAACGTGCCAAATGCACTATACAATATTCTTTCTGAATATAGTCTATCTGAGGAGACTATTCCTTATGTCTCGATCAAACTTGTGCAATCTTTAGTCTTCAAATCTTCGATTAAACTCCATTGATAGGGTCCTTCTTCATGGCCTTCTCAAAATATAAAATTACAAGTTTAACTAGACTAACAAACTAAGTGATTTCCTCTTCTACAATGTTCAAGTAAACCAAGAGTACTAGTCACCTTTCTGTACTAAAGATAAGTCATATGGTGATTGATCAAAGATATTCCTAACAAATTTCCCCCTTTTTGATCAGTCAACCATGAATATCTTAAAGTCCTATTACAAACATGGAAGTAAAAATAATCCACCACTTAATCATTTCAAATGATATTCAATTAGTTTAATTAAGTGCAGAAAGTAAACATTAACAAAATCACAAGAAGTGATCTTTGCTGACAAGTTATCTTCTTATAATTGATTTATGAGAGTATGATCTTTAGAAAGAACTATTACAGAGTATAAGATAACTTCAACAAATGTATTTTAATGAAATATAGTCAGCATAATTACAAATTTACTAAATAAATTAGGACAACAGGAGAGTCCAAGCTCCAAGTAAACATCCTAATAAACTAGTCTTCAAGTCATCAAAATTTAACTTGGTTCAGAAACCTTAAGTTCTTCAGCATCTCTTTTGGATCAATGGGTGTCAACCCTCCTGCAATCTTCAGCATATTCATAAAGTAACCTTTTGACAGGGAGCTCTGTCTTTCTGCCTAAATCACAAATTTCTCTTTAAGCTTTGTCAGGATCTTCATGATTCTCAAGATAGTCTCGTTTAGACTTAATGAAGTTCTTGACTCAAATGTACTTTCACCACACCCATGCATGGTTAATCTTCAGTAGTGACAACTGATGATACTTGTAAATTTGTTCAGAGCGTGCAATGTCATCCATATATTGATCCCTTGTCATGTAGAATGACTCATAGGCCTCAACACCTAGCTTGTTCTATTTGATGAGAGTACCATCCAGTTTCCTGGTCTTCTGCACATCATTTGGCTTTGGATAAGGACAAATAAAATTCAGTGGTTTCTTCATAGCCTCAGTCCTCACATGAACCACAAAATCAAGCCACTCATGAGTATTTCTTGGATTAAGCAGAGTAGGCTTGTTGGTTCTCCATGCCATCATTTGCATGTAGATAGGGTCTGGAAACATCTTGTTCAATAGAAGATGTTGTAGCTCAACCATCCAATAACCATTCTGGAGATGTATGCACTTGTAGTCTGATTGGCTGTCATTGGTTTTGACATACTCAATCTGGGCAGCAGTTGGTCTTTCTTGTTCTTTCTTGAACTCTTCCAAACTGCAAGTCCTTGCGCATTCTTCTATTCATCCCTTTCTCCAGTTCTACTAGCTCTCTAGGGTTTTTGCTGGATGAACCACTTTGGATCGACTTGGTATTTCTAGAAGGAGTTCTTGCAAATTTATGATGTGCCAGAGAAGGTTCAGGTAGGCTTTCCACTCTTCTTCTCTTGTGAAGTGGATGCTCATCTATATATTTCTCATCATCATAATCTTTGATTGGAGACTTACAGGTTTCCTCTTGATCTTTGATTTCTCCTTCTTCCTTTTCTGTTTCTTCTTCAGTAGGCTTGATTCCTTCAGATATAACAAGGGCCTTGGAGCCCCTAGTTATTTCGCTTTGTAGCCTTGTTCTTGGTTCTTCAGAAAACATGTCCTGCTCTAGAACATGACTTGTGGAGGGGATTTGTTATATCTTCCTTCCTCTACTTCTCTGGGTAGTTCTATTCTCTTCCCCCATAGTCATGAGTGACTGGCTCAAACTAACATAAGAGTGGGACAGAAACTCAAAGTTCTGTTGTAAGTTGTTTTGCACTTGGAAAAGTTTCTGAACTTCCTTTCTAAGCTGTTGATTTTCCTTAAGGGGTAACTGCTCCTTTTAGTTCAGCTCTTCTACTGGACGTATGATAGACTCTGCCTTCATGATAGCATATTGAGCTTCTTCAAGTGCTCTATTGGCATTGTTCAGTCTTCATCCCAAACCATGCCTAAGTCTTTCTGAGACAATGCAATGCTAGTGGCTCTGTGTAGTAGGAGCTTAGAAACATGCTTAAGGTCAATAGAGAGTTTAGTACCTGGGAATCTTCAGCAACCAAGTCATTTATGAGAGCAACAAATATAGTGCTCCTTCCAAGGAATTTTTCGCCTCTGGAAGTTACGGTTGGAGATGAGAAGATATGTGGAGCAAGAAGTGATCTTTTTAGATGGGAAAGATACATTGCATCCTCTTCTGGTGCCATGTCATGTGTCTCATCATCGTCAGTGCTCAACCAAATGTGATCGTCGTGAGCAGGCTTAGCATCCATTTTCTCTTTACCTTTGATGCTAGCTCTCTCAAAAGATGGCTTACTTGGTCTATTTGATGCAACCTTAGCATCATGCTCCGTATCGTATTTCATTAGAGCATTTAACTCTGCAGCTGTGACATTGATATCTCTTTTCAGTTGAATCTTTTCTTCAAGGAGTGCCATCTCCTTAGCATTCTCTGCTTCAATTTTCAGCAATTGGGCTTCTTTGGCTTCAATGAGTGCTTGGTACTCCTGATTGAGCTTGGTCTCTTCTTCCAACATTTCTTTGAGTCTTTCAACTCTGGATTCAACAACCT
The DNA here is from genome assembly GCA_036897095.1 of Plantago elongata. Lineage (NCBI taxonomy): Eukaryota > Viridiplantae > Streptophyta > Magnoliopsida > Lamiales > Plantaginaceae > Plantago > Plantago elongata. Next base: position 4,925 of record JAYMSP010006051.1, on the reverse strand, counting down.
TTAGATCTTCAGAGGGGCCGAATTGTTGATCTTGTTCATTGACAATTCCTTGCTGATTTTGACCTTGTTGGTTAGTTGGAGGTGGTGATCGGCTTGATGTTGGTGGAAACCATTGAGTAGAGTCCTCATTAGTTGGAGTTCCCGTTTTGGCTTTTCCTTGTGCCATTCCACCTGTCCCTGGCAAAGGACTATCATCATTGTCATTATCAGAATGACTATCATTGTTGTCACCATCACCTCTTTCTGAATGATCCTTAAAGGAGTCTTCTACATCATTTTCATCGTATTCCTCCTCTTCACTGGAAACCAAGTTAATAATTGTAGGAAAGGTAATCCTCTGCCCATTCACTTCCTCCTGCTCAGAAGGGTACACTTTGAGCTTCTGGGGCAGCACAGGATTGAGAGCCATTTCCCGCTTGGTCACTTCATCAGCAGCATTGAAGGCTTTCATCAAATTTTTACCAAGAGTATAAATGAATTCTTCATACATCAGTTCGTAGTGGGAATATTCTTCCATTGGGAACATAGCATGAACATAGTTTTCCATATCGAAGGCTCTTGCCCTTCACTCTTGATGATCAATCACCTTGGCTAGCTCCGTCAAATCGGCTTATCTGAGCTTTTGCCATTGTCTAAACCATTCGACATGTCTGTTCAGAGTGATTGTCTGAAAGACTTTCTTCAGATCTAGTGGGTCTTCCACATCGATCACTGGTAACACTTGAGCCTGAACAAAAGGTTTCAAGTTAGTTTTATTCAAACTTACTTGTGGTTTTCTGAGCATAAGAGAAGTATATGTTTCTGAGCATACTTGTGTGCCTACACTAGGCTCATTAACTTGAACTCCTGGAGCAACCGGTGCTTCAGATACCATGGCCAGAGGAGTGGCTACATCCTCTTCAACCATTCTTTCTGCTTAAGCCTGAGAATTAAAACCAAACTTAGATATATTCTACAGAAAGCTGCATAAAAGAAAAGAGTTTCTGAGAATTTCACTTACTTCCAAGTTAGGAAACTCATAATCTAGTTTTTCAGAAACCTGAGCAGTTTCTGACAACCTTTCTGGAGACTTGGTCACTTCGACCGGGTCTATATCCATAATTGTTGTGGAGGTTTCCAGGTTTTCCTCAGCAACCCTTTCTTCCGAATGAACCTGTTCGAAGAAAAACGTTTCATTAAGCAAAGTTGATAAGTACAAGATTTTCATAAAGTTAATGTTTATGCTTTACATACCTCCGCTACGGAAGGCTCAGAGACAATCTCTTCATAAGGCTTTGCAACCTCTGGAATTTCTTGAACTTTTAGTGTCTCCACTACTTCAACTGCTTCCTCAGCTCGAGCATGTTCAGAGACAATGAAGTTAGACATATACAAGATTTAGATTAAGTATAAAATTGTTTATTTTTAGAGACAATTTACTAACTGCTCTACACACTCTATTTCTTATATATTTAAGGTTGAAGGAACCTCTTCTTCATTCAGAGAGGCAGGTGCAGTGTCTTCCCCCTGCTCTGTGGTCTCCATGATAGCCTGTAACAAATTAAGTTTATGAGTAACTAGCTTAACATTTATGCAAATGCTTCACAAGTTAGATATAGACAGCTTTTGTTACCATTGTATCTTCAGGCACTGTGAATTCCATTTCATGGCTTGAAGTTTCTAGTACTCCAGACTTTTCCTCTTCTTGAACATTCTGATTTCCTGTCTCAGATGTTTGAGGAACCTGCGCAGATGCAGGAATTTCTTCAGCAATCAAGTCTACTGGAAACTGTAATGTGGAAGCAATGTCATTATCTTCCATCATTATGTCATCAACTGCCAAGCTTTCATCTGCTTGTTGGGGTGTGACATCTTCTACTATCCTCTCTGGGATTGCATCCTCTTCAAAGTTAGCTTTCTGAGGCAGTGAGGCTGAGCTAGAGGCTCCACCATGAGTTTCCATCCTTGATCTTTTGAGTACCATCTGCATTGGCACATCATCATCGGAATCTATTTCGAAGTCTGGGACAAACTCATTGATCTGGTTGTTCTCATTCACGGACAACTCTGGCATCTTGCATATGCTCAAGGATCTCCTTTCTGAACTGGAGTCCTTCTGGAATGGAAGGGGTCTCTATGCTTCAACATCTAGTGTTGCCCTTTCTGGTTGAGGAGTGTCATCAATGACAAGTTGTGTCCTCTTCCTTGACCATGGTTTATTGGTCATTGGTTTCATAGCAATGCGGTCCTCAACCTGTAGTTTCTTTGGTTACTTGAATGTCTAGTTTCTCTCTGAGAGCAATTCCACATTTCTCCGAAGTGTAGCAAATTTTAAGACCATAGTGCATGTTTGACTTGGTGTAAGCACGACCTAGGATGATTTTGGGCTCAAACTCATTGACCCTACTAAAAAATTTCATGAACATATACTTCCCCCAGTTAAAGAGGTTGTCTCTGTCATTCAGCTCCTTCTGGAGAATGGCCATTATCATCCACCTCTCCATGCTTTTCTGGTCAATGCCACCTTTATTCCCATCCAAACATCTGTGCAAGATGTTGGCAAGCACATTCCAGTGCTCAAAAAGGTGTTTGGTCCTAATGTCTCCCAAGATGAAAGATGAGGGGCACTCCTCAATCTTGTCACTTGCTGCTTCTTCAAACAACACGCTGACTGCAGAATTCAGAGTCTTGTCATTCGTGTTAATCTCCCATGTCGTCCCACGATTTTTGAGACGGAAGATCTTACATAATGCATCACAATCAAGATGTATTTCTACACCTTGAACCTTCGATAGAATGAACGTTTCTTCAACATCGTTCACTATCTTGGTGTAGACTTGGGAAGAGTTGTAAAACTCTAGGACATCAACTGGAGATAATCCAGTAGGGTGGCACAAAAGAATTGCTTGATGTGTGCCTTGGATAGCATCTTCACAATCAAGTTCCTGTCAGGAGTGGAGAAGATAGCTACGTTCAAGTATTTCTCCACCATGTGCGCTCCCCAATTCATTTTGAGGCTAGAAGTACAGTCCTCTGGGTTGAAATTACCCAGCAAGCGTTTGTTCAACACTTGCAAAAACCTCTCTCCTTGCTTTTCAGCAGAAGAAGCGGTTGCAGCTGAGTTCTTGGATGAGGTCTTTCTGGGTGTCATCTCTTATATAGAGTTTCTAGGTAGGATTAGAGAAGAAGTGCTTGAATTCGAGATATGTTAGTCTATCTTTTTAGGAGACTAAGCAATACTCAGTAGATTAGCAGAAGGATTTGTAGAAAATTTAGAGAGTTTTTGCTATTTTGATGCAAGGTAAAATGTCGGATTTGGTAAAAGTGTTTGTCTTTTTCTAGAACCTTTATATATAGCAAGATAAAATACATAGATACATCATACGTACAGAAATCCATATATGTAACTTTGTACATTGCATCAGCGTGATATACGTTTCTACTTTGCATTAAATGCATCGTGGGTCATGACTGTCGCAACAGGCATTACTTGCCAAGATTTAATCTCACACGTTGAGATTAAAGCGTTTATTCATCAAGGGCTCTTGTTCAATATCTTGTAATGATATCAATCAATAATTGTTCCCGTGTCCACTTAATGAATTTTGGCAATATGTATCCATAAATCACTGTTAGTGTGTGAGACTAAAAACCTTTGGTCATATTATTTCAGAGAGAAAGTCTTGTTTTATATTACTTAACATATAAATGGTAAAAACACAAAAACCTAGACATGTTCGACTACCAGAAATATGTACAATGTTGGACTATTAGATCTTACATACTTCATGACTTAAATGGTTTTCTGAATTCCTATTTCAGAAAATTCCAATGGATATATGACATGTCCATTATATACTTATGGACTATATAACAACCTGCCTTTCTGGATTTACCTTTCCAGAAGATTATAGGTTTTCTGAGTCATAAGTCTCAGAAACCTTGTCATCCTTCTAATTGTGTAGGTTTTCTGAATACCCATTTCAGAAACCTGTTTCCTTTATCTCAGTTCCTTTCCAACTCCTTTTAGAGACTTAGAACTTTTCAGTTCTGAGGCATCTCCATTAACCCAAGACAATGTCTCAAGGTTAAAAACCTACTTTCCTGGAGTGGCTTAGTGAAGATATCAGCAAGTTGATCTTCAGTACCAACCTTTAGAATCTCTATATTGCCTTTTTCAACATGGAACTAGTTTCTAGACCTTGTTTCTCTCAAATTGATCCAACTCTTCTTGCATTGCAGAGATCCAGTCTTGATCCTTTAATGCATCTTCAACAGTTTATGGCTCAATGTTTGAGATAAAACATCCAAAGAGAGAATCAACATTTTTAGCTATTTCTCTCCTAGGTCTAACACCTTGATCAATTGGACCATTCACATTCTTTGCAGGATGATCTCTAATCCATTTAATAATTGGTTTTGAACAAGTAGGGTCATTATCTATGTGATCTGAATGTGAATCACTATGATTATGACTTGATACTTCTTCAGCATCATTGATATTTTGTACCCTAGAAGTGTGGTAAATATCAGACACTTGCTCAGTGTTAGAGGTTTCTGGAATAAGTATTTCAGAATGGTTATTTCCAGAAAGGTCTCTATGATTAGTAATCTCAGTTTCCATTTCTGAAATCCTAATAGGAAATTCGTCATCATGTCTAAGAGTCATCTGGTTTGTTTTTAGACACATCATGCTTTTCACATTAGATTCATCCTCAATATTAATGATAGAGTTTCTCCAGTCTGAGGGTTCTTCTTTAGAATCCTTAATCAGAAGTTTCTTGAATCTTTCTGGGAGTTCCTCATCAAGGGGTATTTTATTGTTTCCTTCATAGAATACTACATGAGTTGTTTCTTCAATCTTCTTTATTCTTTTGTTGTATACTCTATAGGCTTTGCTATTCATAGAATAACCAAGAAATACACCTTCATCAGCCTTTGGTTGA
>JAYMSP010006050.1:0-12427 GCA_036897095.1 Plantago elongata | reverse complement strand
TAAGGCCTTGCGTAGGTCCAGCCTTAGGCCTTCCACAAATTTCTGAATCTTACGTTTCTCGTCGTCCCAATAATGGGGAGCATACTGGATCAAGCGGGAAAATTTCGCTTCGTACTCACTTACAATTTTTCCACCTTGAATCAACTCCAGGAACTCCCGCTCACGGGCATTCCTAATCACTTCCGGTACAAACTTGTCGTTGAATTCCTGGACAAAGTTTTTCCAGGTCAATGGAGTTCCTTCCTTTTTTCACCTTCGGTTCACTAGCATCCACCAGTTTCTAGCGACTTCCTCCAGCCGATAGGTGGCATATTTCACCTTTTGCTCTTCTGAGTAGCTTAGAACTTCAAAAATTTTCTCCAGACGAGCCAGGAATTCTTCTGCCTTCTTATCATCAATCTCCCCGAAGAATATTGGGGGATTGAATCTGAGGAACCGCTCTAATACTTGATCGTCTCTCTGGACGATCGGGGATCGGTTTGCCTTAGCCAGTGGCTGCTAGTTCTGCCACTGTTGGGTCAGGAAGGTCCAAAAAGACAACATTTCCTGCATACTTCCTTGAGGGTTGGGTCCTCCCACTTCGGGGGGTTGGAGTAGTCACTTCCGGGTTTGGGGAAACTGGCTGTGGGGGTGTATATTCCTCCCCCTGAGCTTCAGGTTGTGGACTATCGGTTTCAGACATTTTTACCTGTCTGAAATGCGGGTATATGTGCAAAGCGGTTAATAACCGATTGCAGATACGGGTTAGGATAATGATAGGCAGTTACTACTTAAACTTTCACATAATATCTTTCGTTTACCCTAATTCTCTAAAAGTGCTAACTTAAAACTGTGATTCCTTGAGTTAAGGGTTTCCAGGTTAGCTACAATATAACGAGCAAATAAGTTCAAACCGACATTTTATTCCTAAAACTTCTTCGGATACATAGCTTACAGGACCTCCTGTCGAGCTGAACGGTTCATTCCTAACTTACTGACCAGGTCACACCTATGCACAATACGTAATTTCTACAACATAGGATAAAGCTACTAACACACATAACATTTCAGACCCTCTGGTGTCAACGGGTCGACACCTCGTTGTCCGGCTATATCAGTCCGGACCCAAGTCTTCAACCGGGTCTTCTTCCTCGGAAGAGACGTGGCGTGGAGCCAGAACACGCGGCGGGTAGGGACGCATAGATATCCGGGCTGTCATCCAGTATCTGCGGTTGTTGGGAGCCGTACCACTTGGACCGGCTTCATGCATATCTTCTCTAGCTCTTGATGAAGGAATCAGGTGCATTGGGGATGGCGCGCATCCGATGCATTACTGCTCGGATTCGGGCACGGATTCTCCTTTATGCTTCTAGCTGTGCATCCCTCTTCCTGGCACGTATGTCTCTAAGATGGGCCTCCTCAATCCAAGATTGTATGAAATGTCGCTCGTTGTCCCAATCTTCGTCGGTCATCTGTCGAAGTCAGTAACATATAGATAATAGTGCATATTTATGTGTCACTCCCCTCCCCCACTTTTGAAAATACTTTAGGTTTTGGTATTTTGAAAATACGTCACAATCCTATTGGTCTGAACCAGGCTCTGATACCACTCTGTAACAGCCCGGGATCTGGTTCAGACGTCAAGGGTTGTGCCGAATATTCCAAATACATTTTTATTAAAATATCAAAATATTATCTGTTACAAACCATATGTACAGGATAAGTCAAAACAGGAAAACGGGAAACACACATCTAAACTTAACACGGCAGCAGCGGAATTCAACCAAAGTCCGTCTGTCGGTTCTACCCAAGCCTGTCTTCGTGCTCAAAATCTGGGAAAGTAAAATTATTGAAACAGGAAGAATGTCAGTCACGAAGACTCAGTGAGGATAATCAAGCATGCATGAAATGCGTATGAACGTGACAATGCAGCAAACCAACACAACACGCTGATCAGGCACTTTAGCAATTCGGGAAACCAGTATCATACACTTCAGGGTCCTAACCCAAGCTGTTTACACAACAACACTTCAGGATCAGAGATCCAAGATGTTTACACAGCAACACTTCAGGATCAGAGATCCACGCTGTTTACACAGCAACACTTCAGGATCAGAGATCCACGCTGTTTGCACATCAACACTTCAGGATATGGTTCCCAATTTTAAGAAAACAGTGTGTGGTTGCTTTTTTTTCCAGGAAAACAATATTCGTGCAATGTATGAGGATCAGGTATGCAAGAACAATAAAGATTCAGAGTACAATGTCACTTAATTACATTACCACTCAGGAATGGTAAAACATTTTCAGAGTCCACTATCACTCAAGTACACTATCAGTTGGAAACAGTAACACTTTGTCAGAGTACACTATCACTTAGTAACTGGACCAATAGAAATTCACGTTGATATAAATAGGTAATTTCTAGATACAGGTCATCTACGGTGTACAGATAGGAATCAAAATCGGTAAATGGATCAGTAGACAGGACTCGGTGTACAGTATTAATCAGCAATTGGGGTAATAAAATGTCAAGGCAATACATGTAAGGTATTCCTAAGTACAGGTTATCTACAGTTTATACAGACAGAAACCTAAATCGGTAAACAGGATCATTAGACTGACTCGGTATACAGTATTAATCAGCAATTGGGGTAATAAAATGTTAAGACAAAACAGTTTCGGTTCCCTAATACAAGTTGTCTAAAGTGATACCGTCAGTCAACTAAATCGGTAAAATCGTCAAGTAGTCGCGGACAGAGTTAGACATTTAGGCAGATAAACAGGTACATGAATCGAAATGCAATGAAAGAAGGTACTTTAACTTTTCCAGGGCCCGATGCCGAAGGCCAGCTATCACTCACTGTATATATCTGGTGCGTCAGGGTCTTCCAAAATTCCTAATAAACAGATAAATAGTACTACTTAAACTCCAGACTCAATTATTCAGAAGACTCCTAATACTTTTTTAATAATTTTATAACTAGTAGACGGGTCCCGTATCCGAATTAACATGACTCGAATTATCTGCTGGTTCAAGTACTCGACATTGTTTAACATGACTCGAATTATTTATTTAAATCGTCAAGGTAACATTTTATTTTCTGAAAATCTACCCGGTACTTTATTTCTAACTGGTGTAACAGACGACAAGTCTGTCTCAATATAATAAACCTATATCCGGTATAGGATCCTAACATATAAATTCAGACCACAGACGGCAAGTCTGTTCCAGTACATTTCAACCTTTAACAGTATTTTACCAGTATATGTTCAACAGTGCAGTACCATTAAACATTATTATTATATTCCAGTTTCCTAGTCGACGGCAAGTCGACGTCTATTCACAATTCAACAGTATATAGTCTATTTTCAAATTCAACACAGTCCGCGGCCAGCGGCAATTATCCTATTGTCGACAGCCAGTCGAGACTAATAATTTAACAGACTAATAGTATAATTTATAATCCCCTCTTAACTGATAACAAATACTAATAACCGGAAAACGATACTAATAGACGATAATTAACGCTAATTAACGATAATTAACACTAACTATAATAATTAACGTTACTTAACGACAATTAGCGATAATAACAAGGAGAACACGATAGTGACCAACAAGCGTCGAGCGACGGGCGGCAGTCGATGGTTGAGGCGGCACGACTGCGAACAATATTTAAGTAATTTCCCGTTCAATATTCGAAAGCAATCGAAATCCGATCGATAAAACTTACCGGAATACTTGGTCGAGTTAACGATGCTAGTCCCGAATGAGGCAGTCGGCACTGGTGGTGGCGGGTGGCGGGTGACCGGAGCCGGTGGTGGCGACGGCGAAGCAGTGGTGTCGGGTGGAGCGAAGAATTTGGACAGGGGAGGAGGAGGAAGAGCAGTGGAGCTGGAATGAAGGAAATGGTGAAGTGTCCGACCTATTTATAGGCCTCAGGGGGCGGGAGAAGGCGGTGAGAGTTGGTGCAGTGGCCGGAAAACGGCCACGCGTACACCACTTGGGCGATTTTCGGTTTCTTCATGTGATGACTCCGTTTCTCTTCATCCTCCACGTGTTTCCGGCCGCAATAGTCACGTGGGGGGGGGGGCCGCCATGGCATGGTGATTGGTCTCCGGTGGCGGTGCCACGCGGGTTGGTAGGTGGATGGCACGAGGATTTCATGTTTTGGCACGGAGAATGGCTACAACAGACGGCCAATTCAATTTGGGGATGAAGAAGTGTCCAAAATGACCAAAACGCCCTTGTTGGCAAGGGAAGAAGAATAATGAAGTAGGGGTAATCCGGTCTTTTTGCTATTATATATAATTGAATCGTTCTGGCTTCCAAACGACTCGCAAATAAAATCCGAAAAAATGAAAAATCGATTCTCGGACACTTTTCAAGTCGTACTCAAGCCATAGGAAAAATAAAATAAATAATTTTTATTTTATTATTATTATTATTATTTTATTAATAAATAACTAAAATTCACTTTAACGTCGAATACGCTCGGCGTTAAAATTCTAAATTCGACCTAATCCACTAACGTAATATTTTTGCTCATTCGAAATAATGAAATTAATATATTATTAAATTTTCGAATAGACGAGAAAATTTATCGGACCTTACAATTAAACTTTAGTTTAATTGAATTTAAAAAATTACAATTAAAGAGAATATAGCTCAATTTAAAATATGTTATACCTTAATAGATAGATGTGTGGTGTTAATCTAATCGATCCTACATTACTTATTTGACTGATACTCAAGAATTACTCAATATTGAAGTCAAAATTAACATAATTTCAAACATAAAGAATTAAAATAATATCATAACACTCAACTAATTCTTCATACGAATAAAATGTAAACTAATTTGGCACCATCATACTTCACATGCACATTAATTTAACAAATTTAGCATGCTTCACATATATGAATATACTCCAAAATCATACTAACATATACACATATCAATTTAAGCAAATGTAATTACTATACACTTCACATATACATCAATTGCAAATCTCAAACAAACTACATACTCAAACACTTCAAAATGACAAAAATCCCCAAATTTTAAATTAAGTAAGGGTTTCTCTAAATACCTCGATTCCGAATTGAACAAATTGAGAGAGGCGGCAGGAGGTGGGTCGGTCGGTCGGCCGGATTTCGTCGGTCGGCGGCGGCGGGGAGAAGAAACAGAAGGAAAGGGGAGAAAAACGAGAAGAAACGGGAAGGAAGGGAGAAATGGGGGTTCTGCCCATTTCTCCTGAGTAAAAGGATTTTCTAGCGACGGATAAAGTTATCCGTCGCTAAATAGAGACGGATCCGTCGCTATATTTAAAAAAAAAATATTCCGGTTAATTAATCTAGCGACTGATAAACTTTATCCGTCGCTAGAAATAGCGATTCGTCGCTATATTGCGTCGCTATTTCACAATTTTCTTGTAGTGAAGGAAAGCACAAAACAACAAACTTAGAAGGATTCAAATGCCGAAGTCGTCTTTGAGACTCGGCAGGATAGCTTGCTCCATTGGTGTCAATGATTCTTTCTCTTGTAGCTTGAGCTTCATTTCGTATTTCTTAAACTTAGTTTGTTCATGGTTGCTCGAAGCTAGTGTTCTCACGTCGCAAGACTTCCTTTTTCGCCTTCAATCGCATGACTTCAAGCATCTCTCGTTCAGACTGAACCCTATTATGCTTAAATTGCCTCCTTTCTTCAATCCTCCTAAGACTATCTCCATCAGTTGCAACTCACTCAGTCTCAAAACCACTGCCACGTCAGCACTACACTCATCGCAACTCACTTTGTAACTTTGCACAATTCACTACTCCAACAGTGAGGCCCAAAATCTATTTCATTTCAACATTTCTTTCAAACTTAATTGTTCATTTCATTTTGTTTTTTCATGGAGCATATGGAACAATCGTTGGGATGGGTCATTAATCTAGTTTACGTTAAACGCGTTTTTCTGTATTTTCTTTCTACAAGTGTGTTTTAAGGCATGTATTTCTTTTCTACTAGTGCGATTTTCAATTCAAATACCGTGTCTTTAATATTTTAGAAGTAATATATAATTCATTTTATATAGTTATTTATATTATTATCATATTTGTAGTAATGAAATTAAAAAAAAACAACAAAGACTTGTTAAAAAATTAAACACAGTGCACATCAAGAAGAAATAATGGACACCAAAGAAGAGATTGAGTCCAAGACAATGCAAATAACAAAGGAACAATGATTCATGAAAGAAAAAAAGAATAAAAAATAAAAAATAATAAAGTAATCAAATTTGGTGCTGGTACGAGTCCCAAAATTTTGGGACACATCCCAGCGCCCCAGCGCTAGAGCGCTGGCTCTAACTCTGCTGGAGATGGTCATTCCATCACAAGCTTATTCTCCTCAATTGTGTTCATTCCTTGGAATGAATGTAACAAAGTCCCGAACCACCACTAGACCTCCTTGGTTTTGAAAGGCCTTCGCCTTATCACGACCCATAGATATTTTGGATACGGGTTCACTTACATCATCACTTGGCTCAAAACCCCTTGTAGTACCGCTCCCACCACTTTCCTCAACATCGATAGGTTCTTCATTAGCTTGACCGGCTTGACGAAGTTGCATTTTGTAAGTCGGACCGGTGGTAAAGCTTGTGAAATTCATTTGAGATTGCCACTATGGATAGGCTCTCATCTCTCTCCAACAATGCTCAAGAGTCAAGACCGAACTCGTTTTATGTGCCTCTGTTTTACTGACCACTTTTACCTCCAATTTCATGTTTCGCATCGTCATACGCGGAGACAAAGTGGTTGACACCTTCCTTCATTCGAGCTCATCTTTCACGTAGTGAAGCTGCAGTTCGTGAGCTGAGGTTGGTTAATGCCTTTGGTAGGATCCTCACTCAAACTCATTAAGATTTTGATGATAGCAACATCCTCATCTTCAATAAACTTCTCCCTTGGGTGTTTTTCTTTTCCATCCTCTTCTTTGACCTCATCCTCTCCCCCAGAGGACGAGCTTGCCTTCTCTTTGTTGCAGCAACCTTTTTTGAGAATTTCTTCCCCTTTCCTTTATCTGCCACCGTGGTGGTGGTGGTGAATCTTGAGTCTCCAGAATTGGTTCGGACATATCAACGAATACTAAGTCGGGGCATATGAATTGTAGCATTTGGTCGTATCGTAGATGTCGATTCTTGATAGTTGGGCTAGAATTGTTGTAAGAATGCCGGTATTCTATCCGACATACGATTAGCTGACAAGAATTGGTATGTCAGGTGATCTTGGTAATTCGGTGGGGTATAGGATTGAGGAGTGTTTGAGATGGTGTTTGAACGTTGGGAGTTGGGAGTAGACATAAGGAAAGGTAAATGAAGCATGGTGAAATGAAGTGAAAGTGGGTTGTATTTATAGAGTTTGAAAAAATATAACTGTTGGAAGATTTTTTTTAATTAATTTAGATTTAATTTTTTAAAAATAAATAAAAAATTGGGCCATATGACCATTAGGTGGGGTCCACCACCATTGGTCCCTCCAAAAGGCCTTCAAACGACCACTTCAATGGATTGCCATCCTCACGGCCGACCGTGGGATTTCCGTTGGAGCTCCTATGGCTGGCCATCAAGGACGGCCGGACTCAATGACTCATTAGGAGTGGTCATAGATGTCTACATATAAGTCCGACCCGAAAATTTAGGTGTTCATATATGAAATTTTAATTGGAACTATAAAAATGATATAATAAAAACAAAAAATATTTAAGATGAGTAAAATAAAATTTTACACCTTTATGAATTGATATCTAACTTAACAACGTGAATACATGAATCTTAATGCTTAGTTAATATTGTATGGAAACATATATATGTACATAATCTTAAATTCAAATAGGGTGGTCTTGAGCGAGCAGGTTGCCCGTGCATGCTCAGGGTCGATCCATGTGTACAGATTAAAACGGTATCTAGGTCAATTCATCGGGAAAATTCTAATCAAATACTCCTTCTTTTAGAAGGTTGACATTTTTCATTTTGTATGAATTTAAGAAATATGATATAAAATAGTAAATAGATGTTAGAAAGTAGGACTGGGAATGTAAAAGTAAGAGAGAAAATTTATAAAGTAGAAAAGCAGATTGATAAAATATTAATAATTAGAGATAATGAGTTTCTAAAAACGAAAAAGTTAACCTATTAAAAAAATTCCCGAAATAAAAAAATGTAAACCCTTGAAAAGAACGAGGGAATAACATTTATAATTTAACCTTAAAATCATAAAATATACCCAATACATTAATATAATGTTATAATCTAGAGAAAAATAAAGTTAATATAATATTATAATTCAACAATTAAAATGTTAAAATAATTCAGATGATTTATATTTAAATTAATGTTTTGAGAGGAATTCTGATCACAATGTTCTAAGATTGTGCGCTTTGGCACGATAGATGCTTCAATGCGCGTGTGATGATGCATTGTTGGACGCGTCGTGGCTTATCGCGTTGGCGTCTGTTGTCAGTAGCTAATGAGCTGTTGCCACATGTCACAACTGTCCCTCCCTTTGTTCTTTTTTTTACTTTATTATATTTTGTCCAATGGGTTCGTCTCTTCGAAATCTACAAATAAAAACCACTCTTGATTATTTTTTGGATCATTTAATCTCGAACTCATTTTTCTCTTTAATTAAACTTTAATTGTAAAACAACCTCGAAAAATACAATTTTATTAATGTCGACTTCAAACACTATTATAATATATTAAATACATTTTTAGAAAAATAAAAAATACATTTATTTTCTTGAATTGAAATGGAATTTTGAGCCTTAATAAATTATAAAACAATTGTACAAAATGCAATTTTGTCCTTTTTAACTTCTAAATACTCTTATAATATATTTAATATGTTAAAAAAATTAAATAAAAATTACATGACGCAACTGCATCGTGATTATTGAAAAAACACACAATGACGCGTCATCGTATACGATGACGTGTCATCGCGTGTCACCATTGATGGTGGTCTAACGTTTATCTAAACTTCTGTGTGGCCCAAATTCCGTTTAGTGAATGATCAGTGCAATCCATATGGATTTTGGCCTGTTGATTAAGTTAGAGTTTTGGGGAAAAGTTGGCCAGAAGACCTATTTACACCTCAATTACCAAATAGTAAAGGTACATGACTTTTTCAAGAACAAACAATATTTAGCAATATTGTGGATGGATTTAGTCGAATTAATCCGGTGATCGGATCTGAATGAAAATCACGAATTGGACCTAAATCTAGCTGCAACACTCATCCTAAGGTTAAGGTGAGAAAGACGTGGTTGATCGATACGTAAGTGAGAAGACAAATTGAAGTTGTCGAAATGGGAATCACGTAAAATTAGATGTTTCGAAGAACCAGCTAATATTGTTCGAAACCAATTCTCTAATTGTGCCGACCTGATGACTAGAATGAAAACAAAACAGAGCTGTAAAAATCAGGAGTCAATTTTCCCAATCGGTTCTCATCTTTTTAAATGTTGGAAATCAATTAAGCCGAGCTCATACTTCTTTCCAAGTATAAAAGCATTTTCTAAGTGAAAGCAACTCATCTTTATTCTCCCAAAAACATTATACTTCCCCACTTCTATAGATCCACGTTACCTTTCAACGTCAAAAATAAAAAAATTGACATAATAACAGTATATAGTAAATATAAATGTTACTTTATTGATAGTTAATTTAATTGTTTAGTTTACTTTTAAATTTTATAGAAATAATGAAGAATATGAAATTATAAAATACTTTTATATAGATATAGAAATGAAAGTGGACAACTATATCGAAACGTCGAAAATGATAAAAGTGGACAACACTTAAAGAGCGAGAGAGTATATTATTATAATTGTGATTTAATTGAGTTAAAAGAATACTAACTGAATTTAAAAATGATATAAAGATGTAGTAAAATGTGAGAAATTTTAAACTAGTTGTTTAATGTAATATATGTATTTTTGTAGTGTATTGAACTCTTTCTAATAGAAATATAATTCTTCTTTTTATGAAACTGTTAAATATTTTATTAGTATAACCAAAAGTAGAAAAGAAGATTTCCAAAAACAATTATACGGAAAAGAAGAGCACCAAAATTAGCTGCTGGTATGGTATCATTATCATCCAACGACTTTGGAGCACCACCTATAACCCGGATTCATCTAGCAAAGTGTTTCTCATTTGCTAATTCAGACATTCAGTTCACACACTTTAAAGGCAGTTTTTGCAACCAAACCTAGTGGGCCAAAAACCTCTTGAATTCAGACTTTATAACTCACTTTCAAAATGAAGTGCAAGGTGCAATATGATAAAATTGAGGTCACACATCTCGGTCCACTTGTGTCGGAAGAGTAACTCTAGTACCCTTTTTCTGAGAGCAACACTTCTGATCTGTAAATAATTTATTATTCATATTATTAAGTAAACTATATATAATGGTGAAAGTGCATGATGGTAGACAAACTGTTTGAGCTAATGTTGTTCGGTTTGAGCTAATGTTGCTCCAACAGTCTCTATAACATTCACTGGTCCGGTTTTATGCACTTTAGATTAATTCGGTTTAATTACCATTCTTCACTAACACTTACCTAGTTCCACGTGTGTTTTAGTCTTTGTATTATGTAGTAGTCTTCTTATATAAAGAGAGACATCAAAGCAAACATATCTTAAAAGATATCATGATTTTTGGAGTGAACAAGAAGCAAAGGGCTCTTGGTAATTAAGATCTTGTGGACTCTTGAAAATAAGGATAAGCAACAAAATTCATGGGCTTGATCGTGCAAATTGAAGATCTATATATACCTGATCAAGCTCAACGTGAAGTGTACTTCATGGAATGCAAGAACTCAATTGTCATAGCATAGATACTCTTTCACGTTTACTAGTCTTTGAATCTTCTACCTAAGTCTTTTAGATAGATTAATTTAGAATACGGTTTTTCTATTAAAGACTAGAGTTTTGTGATTCAAGTCTCTTGGATCCTTTTGTACGTCCATTATTATTTAAGTGGATATATGTCGTCAGGCTTCGGCATGTATATATCTTATATACCTGCTAAAACCATTTGTTGTTTGATGTTTTGCTTTAATCCGTTGCTCTGTTATTTACTCTGTTACACGAATTGTTGCACTAACATTGGTACAAATATAAGTGAAAAGAGCACATTAGTACAAAACTCACGACCTTATATTCTTTCAATTGGCATGAAGAGCCAGCCACCTAACTGATTGGTGTGTTGGACTTTTGTACTTGCTAAGATGGATCCTAACAATCCAATTTCGAACAGGTTATCGATTATGGATGGTTCAATTTATCACTATTGGAGCATTCGTCTAAGGACACATATCGAATTCATTGATACGCGTGCTTGGAAAACTGTGATAGAGGGTTACAAACTTCCACGACAAAGGCCTAACAAAGACGGGGATGTAATTAACAAACCCGAAAGTTCATGGACTAAGGATAACTGGAAAGAGATCTCTTATAATGAGAAGGCTCTCAATGCAATCTTTTGAAACATTGACCCTCATATGGTTAAGCTACAATTGCCAAGCACGCTTGGGACATCCTACAAAATCATTGTGAGGGAGAATCAAGTGTTCGTTTGAGCAAAACTAAGATGTTTCTAAGAAAATTTAAGACAATGAAAATGGAGGAAACTGGGACTATCAAATCTTATTTTGAGAGAAACTTGAATATCTACAATGTGTGTCAAATGCTTGGAGAATCTCTCTCCAATAAGCAGCTTGTTTACAAAGCCACTCGATCTCTGCCGTCTAGGTTTGCTACTAAAAGGTACATAGTGGGAGATACTCAGAACTTAGCCACAATGGACTTCCATGTTCTCATGAACAATTTCAGAAATCATGAGATGTCTCTCAATGAAGAAGTACCAACAAAAAACAAAGCCATTTCTCTTATGTCAAATCCAAAGATTCTGAGGATTTCATTGACGATGAGGAAGGAATGTCTTTGGCTACTTTTCAAAGAAAATATGATTCATTGGTGAAAAATTTTAACGACGGGAAGTTCTTTGATGGCCCGGCCCCCTCTTCTCCTCCCTCTGGTAGGCAAAATCCTAAGAAAGCATTCAATCAAGCTAAACTTGATCCAAAACTTTTAGAAAAGGTTCAAAGTTTCGAATGCAAAGGATGTGGTCACTACCAAAATGAGTGTTCAAACACCTTGAGGTAGGAAGGAAAGTCTTCTGGGTCAATTTGAATGAAGATGATGCTTCAGACTATGAAGCCGATGACTCTAACAAATTTGAGGATTCAGATGAGCATGTTATGTCTCTTTCAACTATTATTACTTGTCAGAATTCTGGAAAATAATGTGTGAGTCACTGTGACAATCACAGTGGCACCAATAGTGATAGGAACTATAGATCCAGATAACAACAAAAGAAAAGACTAGACGGGGG
>JAYMSP010006049.1:0-12427 GCA_036897095.1 Plantago elongata | reverse complement strand
ACTATTGGTTATATAATATTAATATATAGTGTAATTTTATAAAATATTTATTTTGTTCGCGAACCGTTCGTGAACTACGGAACAATAATAAATATGTTCGTGTTCGGTTCGTTATCTAAACAAATATATTCGCGAACTGTTCGGTTCGGTCAAACGCAAACCTAACATTGACCGATTTTTTTCACGAACTTCTCACGAATGTTCTGTTCACTTCATACTTCACGAGAGAACACAACTAATTTTCACAATAAATCTGCTAAAAATAGTAGTAACCAATAGTAAAACAATATGACATGGTTGACAAAGATTATTCACTAAAAATGGAATGCGATCTCATCTGAATAATGAAAACGTGTGGGAACATTTTGAAATATTTACAACAATCTCCCACCATTTCAAAATTGTTTTTAAAAATAAATTCTTGAATTACAACACAGGTGTAAATGCATAGTATCTGGTGTCTTTTGAACTATGAATTAAACCTTAAAATGATAAAATATAATGTACAGAGATAGTGAAGCATATAGCTTCTATGAACTATAACTCTTTAATATACATCAAAATTTTACCAATCACATTACACCAATTTCTATTGTTCAACGCACATTTGCGAGTTAAGGCCTTGTGCGTGCTTGGTAATTCGTGAATGCTCTAGAGATTGCCACATCTCATAGGAGCGGCCCCACTCCACATTCATATAGGTGATTTTCATCAAGTGTATAAGTGCAGCTTTATACTCCACTCATAAGAGATATGCAAATTATTTAGTTAATCACCTCACTCATTGCACCTAGCACATCACACACCATAGAATGGATCAAAATCATCGTGCTAGCATGATTAACAAGTGACTTGTTGTAACCCGTATGAACCTTATTCACGGGATCTTCAATCATAAAGGTCGGGGTTACCATCACCGTTAATGATTATATGACAAAGTTTATTCTCTCGAGATTTAATAAAATTCCTTCAAATATTATAGTCATAGGATTTGCCAAATTGACTCTCCGTATGCTTGGGTGTACTAGAAACGTATCTATAAGAATAGATTTCATCCGAAGTTATAAATATTTATAAAGAGTTAGAAATCTTTTGTAGAACTGTACTCTGGAGTAAAAGGAATCGAACCTTTGAATGCCACTCTAATTTATTTTAGGAGAAATCCAGCAAAAGATCAAGGTAAGAACAAAGATATATTTTAAATGAATACTTGTAGTATAATAAAATAGGAGTAACATAAGTATACCACGTGAATATGCATATTCGTCACATCATTCATATATATATATATATATTTCATTCAAACTATTAATAAGTATTAATGTCGTTAGGCAGACGATCTCAATACTTATTGCCCATAATTATGGAGTA
Source organism: Plantago elongata (assembly GCA_036897095.1). Taxonomy (NCBI): domain Eukaryota; kingdom Viridiplantae; phylum Streptophyta; class Magnoliopsida; order Lamiales; family Plantaginaceae; genus Plantago; species Plantago elongata. The sequence goes on along the minus strand of JAYMSP010006049.1, from coordinate 11,056 downwards.
GTATCTCAACAAATAATCTCTTACTCATAGTCAATAAGATTGACCGATATTCATACATGTTTACATCCATCCAGAAAAATAAGAACTCACTGATCATCGATGTATTATAAAACACAATGGATTTAATATATCAAACAGGATATCCCAATTCACATGAATGATCAGGTTCGTATAGTAGAAGAAGTGAACCTCTAAGTATCCCAAGATAAGCAAAGAAGACAACTTCATTAAATCAAACATTGAGCTAACAATTTGCAAGTGACTAATCCAATATGAAGGAGCTGCTAAAATAGTTATAATTTGACTAATGTAATGAAACTCAGCTTATCAATAAATCTTAGAGATATTATGCAACCTCAGCAACATAATTTTACAATCTGATACATTCATGATTCCAAATTGACATATAGGATTAATCAATAATATGAAAGGATATATTTTGCATGGTCACTTAGTTCACACCTCTTGCAAGTAAGAAGACATGTATATATGCAAGTCATCATTGTATACTACAACTATATGCTAACTTCAGTGAATAGAAGGAATTAATAAATTTCCCCCTACATTATAAACCGTACAAAGCAAAATGTCTGATTATGTAACGACGAAACCGAAAACACTAGTAGCATATAGATGCAGAAAACTTCAGCATAGCATTTTACCATACACAATAGAATCTAACAATGTAAAATCCAACCAGCAAACCATTCTATTAATTCATCAAATGAATAACAATCTGAAAAACTTACTAACTGAACCAAGACACTTATTAAAATTCTGACTAGCTAGAACAATAAACAAATCACTCTAAAACATTAAGAACAAAGAGTCCCTGGTTGCAATAACCTTTCCCAGCAAGAACATTGTTCCTTGTCATCACAATTTTATCAGACTCAAATGACACTTTGATTCCAGCTTTTCCCAATAGAGCCACCGAGATCAGTACTTCATTAAGAGCCAATGTTTTTCCTGATGTGAGCTTTAGAAGAACTTTTCCTTTACCAAGAACACTTGCAGTTCGAGAATCACCAAGATAAACATGTTCTTCTCCTTCTCCTACTTGCGTATAGGAACTAAAAGCATCTTTGTTTGCACAAATATGCCTGGTAGCCCCAGAGTCTACCACCCATTCTTTCACATTATTCACCAGAAGAGCTTGAGAGACAACCACAGCAATAACATTGTCATCTCCTTCAACCAAATTTGCATTTGGCCTCGGAGGATTATCGTCCCTCGCTCTTTTTCGGCATTGAAATGCACGATGACCTGGCCTTCCACAAACAAAACAATTTCCCGGTTTCTTGAAAGTCTGGCTATTCACTTTAGGGTGATCAACTCTCTTATCAAAATTTTGGTTGGAGGTATTACCTTGATTATTATACCTCTTCCTTTGTTGGTAGCTTTGCAAGATATTCACTTTTGCAGTAATCTCCCTTGCTTCTAGTGCTCTAGCTTCCCTCCTATTTGTGTCCTCAATCACAATGTGCGTGATGAGCTCAGAAAGTGAGATTTATTTGTGCTTGTGCTTGAGTTGTTGTTTGTAGTCCTTCCATGATTCTAGCAATTTCTCAATCAATATACCTGCAACAAATTATTCTTGCAAGTTGTTATTCTCAGCCTTCAATTCTTCGAGCAGCTTATGGTACTCATTGATCTGCACCTTGATGTCCTTTCCATCCACCATTTCCCACCTTTAAAATTACCAATCACAAATTTTTGCTTACCCACATCTTCGGCAGTGTACTTCAAATTCATGGACTCCCAGATTTGGTTTGCCTCTTTGTAGGAGCAGTAGACATCAAACAAGTCATTAGACAGTGTGCTAATGATTGTATGCCTACATACTTTGTTGGCATGAACCCACAATTCCATCGCTTTTGGATCAGCATCAGAAGGCTTTGGTCCGGTCAGTGCAAAGGCAACACCATGCATGTCAAGAACGGAGAAAACACGTTCTTGTCATCTCTTGTAGTTTTCGCCACTGAACATTTCAATTTTCCAGATGTCCGGAAAAGGTTTGCTAAGGGAAATGGAGGCATTTGGTGAAGGTTGTTTTCAGAGGCTGGTTTTGGGTTGGAGAATCAATCTTCACAAGGTCTTTTACTGGAGGAGTGGAGGAGGTGTTGTTGGCATCTTTTTTCATGGTGAGTAACTCTTTAGATTGTTGGAAAATTGGAAGATGCAAACAAAAGTTAGAGATAACAAATAGTGCAAGTCGTGCAAAGCAATGTCCTAAAGAGTTATTCGTCTACTGATCGAACACTCTCACAGGATTAAATGCACCCTTCAGTATTAACCGGAAACAAGAAATCGATATAAAGGTAAAGTAATAGTCCAATGAATGTTTTTAGTGAGGAAAAGAAAGCTGTTGTGAGTTGTTTATAGAAGAAAGCAAGCTTGATGTTGTATCTTTTCTCATAATTATCACACACATATATAGATATAGGATTAGCAACGTTAATAAACTAACTAAGAAAAATTCAATAACAACAAAACAACAATCACACCATTACTTCATACTTCACGAGAGAACACAACTAATTTTCACAATAAATCTGCTAAAAATAGTAGTAACTGATAGTAAAACAATATGACATGGTTGACAAAGATTATTCACTAAAAATAGAATGAGATTTCATCTGATTAATGAAAACGTGTGGGAACATTTTGAAATATTTACAACACGAGAAAGTTAGAGCCAACTTAATTACGAGTTAAGTTAACATCGAGAAGCTTCAGCTTCATCTATTTCAAGAATTTGTTGCAACTCAACAGATTATTCTCTCTTCTCCAACTCAACCACTTCTAAACCGATCTATTTTCCTTCGATCACTCAGTATTTTCCTTGACATACAACTTCCTACCAAGTATGTCGTACCCAAATAATCCTCCCAAAAAAACAAGATCCATTCTAATTGGGCTGAAGCAACAAGTGTATAACCAACTTAAGAAGAAGAAAACGAAAAGTGGAGGTTGAATGCAGTAACAACAGAATAAACTAAGGAGTCTATATATGATTTAACAAGAACAAGAATTGGATAGTCATGTGTTTTGAAACCCGGCGGGCTGACCCGGGTCGACCCGGTTCAACCGCGATTTGGAGAGGGAAACGGGCCGAAAACCCCTGAAAATCGGAATTACCCGTTGATTGTAAACCGGAATAAACCGGTAGAGACCCGATAAAAAACCGGATTGAACCGGTTTTAAGCAAAAAGAAGGAAAAAAAGACCTAGTTCAACTTCAACCTAGACTACCTGCATCAGCCTCCAATTTTATTTAGTCTCTCTTTGTTGCTAGCCTGCTACTACTCCGGTGATTAGTTCGTCTCTTCACTATCCGTAGCCTCGTCTTCTAAAACCTCCCGACCTCATCTTCTCTTAATTCGACCGATCTCCTACCTTTTTGGTTCTCGGTTGATCACTTTATCTACTCCTACCATGATCTTCTACAAACTTGAGTCTAGATACATCAAAATCATTTATCAGTTTCTCAAAGTGCCTTGATACATCGACCATCGTCTACTACATACATAAATCTCGATACATCGGCCTTACTCATTTTAGAATCGACGCACTGAAGATTAAGCGGCTAGACTTCACTCATGAAATCTGCACACTACTCTTTTAAAGTAATTGAGCAACATTAATGGTCGCACAAAGCATTTGTTCAAGAAGTACAAAGGGCATAGTCCGACGTTTCTTTAAAATTTCTATCTACCCATAAATAGCTAGAAATTTGGGGGACTTATAATATAACATAACATAAAATATCATGTATCTGTTTTACGACGAAGAGGACCAAATCGGCTGATAAAGACAAGTCCAAGCTATTGATCAGGTCCATTAGCTAGGCCCATTGTGCTTTGTCAAGGCCCAAGCCCATTAGAATAGCTCTTCCAAATGTCTATATATAGTAGATCACCACATTAGCAAGACACAATATCTAGCCTCCATTTATCCATTATCGATTCTTACAATACATGTACGGAACACTCTCAATAAAAATACTCTTGTTACCCCCGTGGACGTAGGCAAATTTGTCGAACCGCATAAATATTTGTGTCATTATTCATTATATGCTTTTCTGGTTCATTTACATTGATGGGATAATTTGTGTATAATAATAACTTTGATCAATTTAAATATACTAATATAATTGAGTAATAATTAACAACTACAATATCAAATTAAAATAATTTTGTTTGCTTCGTATATATCATTATCGACATAATGTGGTTAATGATTGTCCAACATTAATTTTTGTTGTGTTATGATATCGTGTTGTATATACGTTTATATATTTTCGAAGATGTGATCATTTGAGATATTTTTTGAAAAATTAGACTAATTTTATGTTTTTAGGGATTTTTACAAAATCCAACCCTCTTGTTTGCCCTCATCTCAAATTACCCTATGTTGTTTGAACAATTACAAGCAATTCCAAAAAATGAACTTTAATCTGAAACTAATTACATAGAGTTCCAAAATTCAACGCCGGATTACATGTCACGCCGGAGACACACGCATGTGTTGATTTGGCATGCCATCTCATCATTTCTTATGTTCTTTAATTAATTTATTCAGGCTGGGTTTATTTGTAATATGTTTCATATGTATTAGATGTATGTTGACCATTCCTTGACCTGTAGATTGTGGGTGTATATGAAATACGTTTGTGGGATGTCTGGGTTTATAATTTTAAAAACTAGTGGCGCTATTATTTTCAAAATTTTGGCTATGAAGCCTTTCTTATATTTCTTCTCATACTCTTCTTCTTATTCTTGCATTTTTTATTTTTTTTATGTTTCTACTCAAATATAAAAGGCACAAAACTCCTCAAGTTCAAGTGCTTGAAGTTTTCGCCAATATAATTGTTCTGGCTATTGCACGGTGGTAGTATCAAGTAGTACGAAGAATACAATAGGTTATTATTGCATGTATGGATGGTCTCATTGGTACAATGTCAGCGAGGACATCACCTATTCTCAAGTCCACATAAATGAGCATGAAGGGACAAGCAAAATGAGTAATGGAGCTGGAAGAGTTTGAAGAGATGATCCATACATATTCCTTAGGAAATTAGTTGCAATTACTAGTGTTTGTTTGGTGTCTTCTTATGTTGTCTGATTGTGAAGATTATCACTTAATGTATTTGGAAGTGTAGAAGAGAACATGAAATAGTATCCAAAAACATGAAATCCCCCAAACTGTTTAACATGCTAGACAAAAAATATAATAATAAAAGGTAAAAAGATAAACTATAGAGAGTAATCCATCTGTCCTTTTACAATACAATAATATAGTCATTTTGATATGCAAGTTTAATCAAGACATAAATTGTTTGCAGGTACAAAACTATGTAATTATAGTCTAGTGGGCATGAAAAAATATTCAAACAATTTAAAAGTAACTTAATTATAATTCAATTATAAGTGAACCAATACGTCATCAAATCAATTACAAACTGCTCCATCTAAATCTAATTAATCATAAATATTTAGTGACATGGAAGTCCATGTCATGCCACACAACCAACCAACTAAGCTAGCACTGACACATATGCACCGAAGTCAATGTCGGAGTGAGAGATTTGGGTTTATCTACAATTCTTCAAACAACAAGGATAAATTTGTATTTGACACAAACTAGAGGGGGTGCTTATGAAAATGGCCCATATTTTTATTAGTTAAAGGACCTTTTGTAATATATAAAAAAGTGCTCAACATTTTACATTCTCTCAATTTTTATGCTTTGGGGGGTTGGGGACTTGGGGGATCGGTACCCACCCTACCGCAGACAAGAACTTTTGCCAGGTTGGATTCCTGAATCATTGCATTTCAAATTTGAGTCGAAATCTGTACGAGTTGGATCTTAGAGCTAGCTATTGGGCAAAGGCGGGTTTGGACGGGTGCGGGTGTGGAACCCAACCCGTACCCGTGCATAAATCATTTGTTGAATTTTAATTGGACGAGTTGCATCCTACCCAATTATAAGGTAATTTTAAATTTATTACATTACAAAGCTTGAAGACTTGAACATATTGTTTGCAACATGTGATAAATCTTCTTTAAATTTTATTCTATATGAAAATGATTGATTTAAATTGATCTCTTTATTATATATGTGTTTGAATTTTCAATTGGAGTAATTTATATTTTTTTACATCTTCTTTGAATGATAGATATGTTATTTCGACATATATTTTTCTAATACCGTCGAATCTCGACAGGATGAAAACTAGTTTATAATAACGAGCAAGAATCGGTTTAAAACTCACCACATCACATGCACGTTTAATGAGTCTACTCAAACCCTCCGCAACAATTAAGTACAGAGAAGGAGATAACGAATCACCTTGATGCAATCCCCTTTCCACACAAAATTCTTTTGTTACCATTGACAAAAATAGAAGTAGTCACACTAGAGACACACTCTTTAATCCAACTAATCCGTTTCTCGCGAAAACCAAGCATTCTCATCATAGCATAAACAAAATTCCAACTCACCGAATCATAAGCCTTTTCAAAATCAATTTTAAACATAAAGATTTCACTCCTTTTCTTTTTGGCTTCATCGACAATCTCACTAGCTATTAGGACCCCATCCAAAATATTTCATTCACCAATAAAAGCCGATTGATTTTCAAAATATTAGGATCCTCGACATCTTTCTTCGGAAAATTGACTAGGAAATCTGCCAGGACTTGGGATTTCTTTGTTGACAGAGCCTGGTAGGAGATATCGTACTCGCTAAGTTCGATTGCTCATTTTGACAGTCTCCCGGATTGTTTCGGCCTTCCCATTTCTTTCTTAAGCTGGTCGTTGGTCAAGACAATAATTTGATGGGACTTGAAGTAAGGCTTAAGCCTCCGAGCTGTGTGGACTAGTGCATATGCCATTTTCTCAATATGAAGGTACCTTAGCTCGAGTCCAGCAAGAGCCTTACTCAAGTAATAGATAGGTAAGTGATCATTCCCTTGTATCTGAACCAGCACTGAGGTCATAGCCTCGTTTGTCATAGAAATGTACAAATAAAGAGGCTCTCCCTCAATTGGTTTGGATAAGAGTGGAGGTGAAAGTAAATAGGTCTTCAGGCATTCAAAGGCTTCCTCACACTCTTTTGTCCATTCGAATTTGTCCCCTTTTCTTAGTATCTTGAAGAATGGTAAGTTCTTCTCGCTGACCTTGATATGAATCTGCTAAGGGATAGAACCCTTCCGATGAGTTGATGTACTTCATTGACATTTTTAGGTTGATGTAAATCTAGGATTGCTCGGATCTTCTCCGGATTAGCACTGATCCCTCTCTCCATGGCCATATATCCGAGGAACTTACCACCCTTGAATCCAAAGGTACACTTCTCCGGATTCAAACTCATTCACTTCCTCAGAATTGAGAAGCGATTCTCTAAATGATCAATGTGTTGCTCTTCGATTTTGCTTTTAACCAACATATCATCAACATAAACCTCCATGGTCTTTCCAAGCTCTTCTTTGAACATCTTGTTCACAAGTCTCTGATATGTTGCCCCGGGATTCTTGAGTCCGAATGGCACTACCTTGAAGCAATAGACTCCTGCTGTCGCGAAAGAAGGTTATTTTCGGGACATCCTCTTGTGCCATCTGAATCTGGTAGAAGCCTTGATATGCATCCATGAAGCTTAGTAGAGCACATCCGGTGGTAGAGTCCACTAACTGATCAATCCAAGGTAAAGGATACGGATCCTTTGGACAGAACTTGTTAAGCCGAGTGAAGTCATTGCACATCCGCCACTTTCCTGGAGAATCTTCTACTAAGACAACATTACACACCCAATCCAAATATATGACTTCTTCACTGTGTCCGGCTTTCAGTAGCCTTTCCACTTCCGCAGCAATGATGGCATCTTCAATCGGACCAAATCCTTTCTCTTCAGTCGGATATGCTTGACCGTGGGGTCCATGTTCAGACGGTGAACATCTACCCTCGGGTCTATCTCTCTGAGATCATCCGTACTCTAAGCAAAGATATCCGAATTCTTCTTGAGACAAGCTACTAATTTCAGTTCCACCTCTAAGTACATTTATGTACCGATCCTAGTCTTTTTGTTCGAATTTCCCTCAATGATCTGGATTTCTTTGAGGGTCTCGTGTGGCTCAATCCAGACAGATTTGGGAAACTTGTGGTCCAAGGCCCCTATCCTAATCTCAGTCTTCGGAGGTTTTGGTGGGTTCGGAACCTTAGAAATCGCAAGCACCGGATTAGCGGCTATGTTTGTGGATAGTATGTAACTTTCCCAAGCTTCCCGTATATTGCCCAATTCCTCTCCGACTCCATAAGGAGTGGGTAACTTGACTCGGTTGTGTAATGGGGAAGAGATAGCGTTGGAATTGATTAAGGCCAGGACGTCCGAAGATAACATTATAATTGAATGCATTATCCACCACCAAGAACAATACTGTCTGTGCCACTCTCCTCGGAGAAGTTCCCATTGATACTTGTAACTTGATGGTTCCAATGGGTGTGATAATTGCTTCTCCAAATCGGGATAATGAGTTGTTTACCCTACCATACTCAATATCTCCAAAATTCATCTGATCAATGGTTCGCTTGGAGATGATATCCCGGGAACTCCCTGTGTCCACTAAAACCTTGTTGACTTTGTAAGTGGCAATGACAGGCGAAACTACCAGGGGAACATTGGGGGTCGGGTATCCCTCCTCCGGGTGTTTGGGGGTGGTATCTCACTATCATCAAAGGAAATGACATTGGATCCCCTCGGAGGCAATGGAATCCGAACCAAGTCGTCATTCCTTATGTCTTGGGCAGTTCTTTCCCTAGAATTTAGGCTATCTCCTCGACTGGGTCCTCCGACTATTGCATTAATAACCTTACTATAGGGCAGGTTCTCATAGTATCCTCCGGATAGTCATCATATCTTCTTGCTTCGGAGGTGGAGTGTTCTTAGGAGGAGGTGGGAGTGACATGGATTTGGGTCTCAGACTCCTATCATCCCTTCTGGGTAGGCTCTGTTCTCCTTTGAAGTACGGATCCTTCAACTGCCCACTCTAAATCAATGTCTCAATCTCAGTATTGAGCTAGATGCACTTCTCGGTCGGATGCCCAATTTGTTTGTGAAAAGCACAATAGGTCTTTGCTTCCTTACCCTTCCGGTTGTTAAAGAAGGGTCTAGGCCACTGGATATCAAGGTTCATTTCAACCATTATCGCCAAGATTTCTTCCCTCGGACGATTCAACCGAGTGTACTCAGCATAAATCCTGGGTGGAGTACGCTCTCTTCGGGGCTCATGCATCCCTCGGGTGTCTTTCCTTGAGTTGGATTTCCAAGCTTTGGCCAAGAGCTTCTTGCCGGATGGGCTCCCTAGCTTTCTTCTGTCTGGCTCTAATGGGGACATTTCTTCTGAACTCCACTACATATAAGACATGATCACAAATGTCCTCCAACTGTTTCTCATTCAAGATTTCTTCTTCGGGGAGTTTCTTTCGGAGGTCATGGTTGTTGGTGTTGGCATACAGGTGACGGACCCGTTCTTTGATGTTATGTGCCTCTACTTTTCGAACCTCCGAATTGAACCTATCCAAGAAGGTCTGAAGGTCTTCATTCTCGGATTAATCATGCCAAGTGTTCCACTGATCTTTTCCTTCTCTTAGACTTTTAGAATCTTTTCAATAATAGTGGGGATACATCATCAAATGATTTGATGGATCCGGATGGTAAGCTATTCCACCAGTCCACAGCCTCTCCAAATAGAGTGGTGGATAAATTGAGTGCCTTAAAGTTACCATTCAACCGGTGGGTATCCATCTTGGACTCGTACCGAGTAAGATGGGCTGCGGGACAACTATCCCCGTAGTAGTGATCAAGATTCGGAATAGTACATTCCAGAGGCTTCGTTTCCCTTCGGATGGGAGCACTCAATGGGTTCGGGACTCTTGATACTACATTTTCATGCGCATTCATCATCTTGCTAAGCTTAGCCATCTCAGTTTCCAGTGCTTTCTGTTGGATAAAAATATGTTCAGGCATTAACCTTTCTCATGTCCTCGGTTCTACTACAGTTCCGGGCACTTGCTCTGTTCGGATCTCAATAACACTTTCTCCTACTTGATTATCAGCTCTCCTCGGATTTGAGTTTATCCGATTTGCCTTGGTTGGTTCGGCTCTTTCCCTTGCGGGACTCCTTTCTTGCTGACCACGGAAGTTTGTTCTTTGATTGACCACATGACGAAGGTCATTCTCTCGGATGACTTCTCCAATCCTTTCCCTCACTAGTCTCCTCTCGAGCATTGATTGCGCAGGCTCGGCTGGCCCGGGAGCAAGCTGAGGAGGTGTTGCCTGGACATTGTTTGATCCTAAACATCCTTGGATAACATTGAGCAACAACCCGAACTAATTATCATCCATCACGAACTCATAGGGAGATATGACAGTTCCATTCGACAAAGTGAAGTTTCTCCCTACATGTAGCCCATGTACTCCTGACGGAGGAGGTTGTTGAGTCGGAGGAACTTGATCTCTTGAGATGATATCCGGAGGTGCCTCTTGTGAAGAAGCACTAGCAGTATGCCCATCACTGGGTCGGGTCCTCTCAACTTGAGTAGTGCCCTGAGTTGCTGTGGTTTTTCGAGTTGGAGCTCTGCCTCGGGGTTGCCTTACAGAAGTACGAGCCGGAGGAGAAGCAATCCGAGTTGATCTTCTTTGTTGTGCGGTTTCTTAGGAAGGGAACAATTAGCTGACTTTTCGTTCAGATTCCCACAGACGGCACCAATTATGTTGAGTTAAAGCCCCAACCCTCGAGTATAACAAAAATCCTAAGAAAATTACTAAGTCCAATCGATTAGGATCCAATGCAAAGGTCAACTTCCTCTTCGAGTTCAAAACGCCTAGGATGTAGCCCTGCACAAATGACTAGAGTTTATTTTTGAAACAGCTAAAGGATGACTCGAACCCCCGACCTATTGGTTGGAGGTGAACGTCTTACCAACTAAGCTGCGCTTCGTTGTCCACAAATGACTATAGTGGGGGGGGGGGGTGGAACCTTAAGACCCGGCTTGGCA
>JAYMSP010006048.1:0-12428 GCA_036897095.1 Plantago elongata | reverse complement strand
GTTAAGCAGTCACCTTACCATACTCCACTTACAGTCCAGATTCTGGATAAATGACCCAAGTCGTTTGCATTAGTAGTGAGTGAATTAGAGATAAATCTGCACTTGCGTTGCGTTTTTTGGAAATTGGAGGGAAATGGTAATGGCTTTAAAACATGTGAGATAAGAATGCTTCCCCACTCTTGTTTCTTTCTTTCTTTTCTAACAGTTTTCCAAATTATCAAGAATCAGATACTGTTTCACACACTACTCATCAATTTTAAAAACAGAGAAGGAAATTAAGTTCCAGTACTAGTACTACACAAGATATACCGCATATATCAGTATACAAGATCCACACAGCAATGCACCTATGATTTCATTGTAAAAATAAACTATAAGCGATCACCAATAAACATTGGATGGTGTCCAATATCTATATTCATGTCTTTTCTGTATCTTGCTCTGCATGGGTTTGGTCTTGAAAATGAAATGCAGTGAATTCAATGAAAGGCAAAACAATTTTTAGATCCCGAGCCAGATGTTATAAGATTCACAGACCCTAACGAAATATGCTCATTTCCTATCACAATCTCAAGCTCCTACTTGCCAACTCGGTCAGGTTCTGGCCAGTTGCTATCATCTTCCTTCACTGTCTCTGAATCAGATACAATGCAGCGACACCCCCTCAGAGGAACTCGTCTGGCCAGAACTCCTGAACCAATTTTCCCATGTGACCAACGTATTAATTAAAATACAACTTCCTCTGTTAACTTCTTCAACATCAGCCATGGCTGATCTGTGGAGAACTGGAAATGGTTTAGCAATTTATGTTCTGACCAGCTTCCCACTTCTCCTCACACTTAGTAAAATTTTGGTGAAAATAATATCCGATGAAGCCTGGTCCGTGAAATTTGGCTGAAGCCTTCTACCTGAGAAACCAAGAAGGTAACGCATACCTGGTACGATAAGCAAGACTTAAAGCTTACTACTATTTTCTTTGTTCCCCAATTTCAAGAAAGAGAAACATTTCATACTCGTGAGCAAGAGACCGGTAGTTCAACGTTTCATTCAATATGCTGGAAAAATAATTCCTATACACTAGACCTTGCAGGTGTTCCCCAGAATTATAAGCAATAAAGACCGCAGATGATAGCATAACAGTAGATTATTTATGCTTCAAGGAAATTTATTTTTCATTGCCAAGTGATAAGAAATTCAGATACAGCATGAGAGACTCCTTGGGAAATTTCCAGACCAAATCTAAACATGAAACATCAAATGTATTATCAGGGGCATCTCTAGCAACGGAAAAAGAGGACTCCTATCACCTGGATCTAAGTCAAAATTGAAGACAAAAAAAGATGCATTTTAATGCATCGGTAGAGAATGCAGCAAAGAAGATTAGTACTCTGCGGGGTTGCCAAAATTGAAGGTTTAGGTACTAAGGTGGACATATGTGGTCTACGATTCTTCCTCATCTTCTTCATTTTCAATCAGAATCTTCTTGCAAGCCTCATAGCACATGAAAGAAATCCCGGCAGCAGGGACTATTTTCATGCAGCTTGGTCCCAGGCCCCGGTAAAGACCCGCCATTCCTTCATGCTCAAATATGCTAACAAGTGCATGAAGCATGTTTTTGTATTGTCTTCCATTAAGTGCACCCGCTTGCATATGTTTCCGCGCTATTTCTGTTGGGAAAGTTGCACTGCATGAAATTGCACCGGCTGCAGATCCAATTAGGAGGGTGGCAAGATTTCCAATTTCATCCTTCTTGAAAACCTTCTTGTAAGCCTTTCGCAAGGCATCATAAGCAAAATAATTGGTACCAGCATATGGAATAATTCCTATTAAACTCGGAGTCAGGCCTCTGTATAGCTCTGCCGGTCCTTCCTCCCGTACAATTGTTAACAAAGCATCTACAAGATTCTTGTATACGCCTCTCTGCAGAATGTAATGTTCAGATATGGTTAAACTTAGTGCACTTTTGAAAGTGCAACTTCCAGACTAGTTAAAATTGTTGTCTTTGTTACCTGAACAGTCATCCGAGTTTTGAGCAATTCAAGAGGGTAGGTGCATAAAGTAGAGCTGATTCCAGCAATGGCCCCGGCAACTGGAGCAGCAGGTATACATATTTTAGGCTGTTCTCCAGGTTTGGGGGTCAAATGCTTCTTAACCGTATCATACGCAAATAACTGCAAGCATCAGGACATTAACCAGTTTAAAATCTCCACAAACAGCAGAAATATATTGGTTCTGAATTCTGATGATAATTTAACATGACTGAAAAGAATTATAAACTGGCTTCTCTACATGATTAGTCAAATAACTATATAATTTACAAAAGGAGGAATGCATTCAGCATTCGGCAAGACATCCCAGAATTTAGTAGCATAAAACACACATAATTTTCAAAGCATAAATGATATATAAGGAAATAATGAGCTACTTGCACTTGATTGGGAATCCAGAAACAATACAAATTATTCAACTTTAGAATATAAATATGATGGCACTAACACACCAAAATGAAGCTCGACTGACGTTGATTTATTTTCACCAGTTATCTTACACGTTTATTCTCAGACACAAAATTGAGATAATAGTAAAGAGCAAACTACAGACTGATATAATACCTCAATTGCCTTGCTTGGTGCAACCCGAATAACATTAATAAGATTACCCCTAAACAACCCCTGCCATCCTTCATGCTTCATTATATCCTTGAACACTTCACCCGTGGAATGGCCACAACTCCCAACCATTAAATGAGTCCGTATCGTCTCCAAGGGAGCAACTGCCGTTCTAGACACCGCACCTGCAATCCCCCCACTTAACAACTTCCTCAGAGATCCATTTCCAACCTTAACTCTTAACCTAAGACCTGTTTTCTTCTTCTTCTTTTGCTTTACAACCAATCCATCCTCTTCTCCAATACCAAACGCCTCCTCCTCCACCAACTCTGCCAAACTACTAACACGCAAACCCGGTTCCGGTAACATGTTTTTGCTCAAAAGAACGGAAGGTGGAAGCTTTAAGCTACTCTCAGTGGAATTAGGACTGTTTGGGGAAACCCCAAATCCCATTCCCATCTGGCCTACACTAGCAAATAGTCCACCTGGGTGGTAACTATTCTCATCTAGACTACACCACAGAAACCCTAATCCAGAATTCGAGAGCAAAGCCTCACCATTGTTTCCTAAACCCTGTAATCTGCTTCCTCCACCCATGACGGTTATGAATTCAAGAAATAAGAAAGATTTAACCTTTAACGGAGGGTTAACGTGAAGTTGAAAGCAGGTAAGGAATAAGCAATCAAGAATTGAACTTTTCTGCTTAGCCAAGCAAATACAGAAACTCTGAAGCACAAGGAACAAGAGAGCTTTAAATGGATAAGCTGAAATAACCAAGAATCCAAACCCCGTTTCCCCTTTTCAGCTCTTGAAGGCACTCTTCTTCCTCTTCCTTTTGCCTTCTGGGAAATGAGGAGAGGAAGGGAGATGAGGTAGCGGGATTTGGTTCTGTGAGGTGTTTGTTTGGTTTTGGCCTTTGGAAACCAGAAAAGTTGGTCTACTAGCTCGTTCCGAATAACTACATACATCTCGATCGGAGCTTGTATACATAATTTTTAAATAAATTTTAGTAAAATATATATTTGTAATAAAAAATATTTTGTTTTAAAGAAAAATTATTTTATTTACTTTGCTTATTTCAATTGCATTGAATTAATATAAAAAGGATAAAATATAATATAATATATAAAAATTTACGAGATAAACATAGCGCTCAAAACCTAAAAACCAAAGTCAATGAACCTTTGTTTGGTGGCGAAAATGGATAAATGTTATACTTGAATGCATTACATGTGAATCTCTTATTAGATGATTCTAATTATATATGGATCTCTCTCAGTCAAGCAATAACACATAATTATCTGGTTCAATAACTTCAATTACACTTGAGTCAGCGAATTTGACTTTTCACGAATTTAGTTCCGAAAATGTCATTTATACCCCTGACCCAATTATCAACTTTTGATGGAGACCAAACAGCCTTCTTTGAACTGAGTTTATATGTAATTGATGCATCTTATTTTGATATCCAAATGTAATTAATTAGTACCCTAAAATGAAGTTGAACTATAAATTTAATAAATATACTTGGTACTCAAATATTAATGTACACTTGGATACTCAAATATTGATACTTTTTAAAATTTCATAAAAATAAATTAAAAATAATAATTATTATTTTGGAACTTAAAATAATAAAAAAATCTAAAAAATCAGAACATAAAATAAAAATATTTAAATTATATATATAAACTAAAACAATACATTTTTCTACTTCCACCACCACCACCGGTCCACCACCTCCTCCTCCTCCTCCATGGAAGCTTCCTTTTTAAATAAATTGTAAACGGTTGAATATAATTGCGATACATCTCTCTCAAAATAAATTTTAAAATATAAAAATAAATCTAATTTATTATAGTTACATTTATATACAATTGTTATTTTTTATTTCTTAATTATTTATATTTTTAAGTTCTAAAATATTAATATTAATTATTTATATGTATATTTTATGAATGTTCCGAAAAAATTTATGTGTGAAGATGGAAATGAGAGTATTAAAACTCAAATATTCAAATATAACATAAAGGCTTGTTTGGAGATCACATTTTGTAAAAGTTGATATGAGTTGGTCAACTCAATTTTTATAATTTGGATTCAAGCATCATTGTTGAATTATAAGGAATTTGGATGAGAATCTGTTTTCCAACCGCGGCCCAATGGTAATACTCACTTTAGACTGATTGGGCTGACATTTAAATACCTCAATTTGACTCGATGAACAGTTATTTGACCTATGGTAATACTCACTTTAGACTGATTGGGCTGACATTTAAATACCTCAATTTGACTCGATGAACAGTTATTTGACCTAAAATATGAAATACAATTTAAATACTTCCATTTAAATTTCATTCCAAATATAATTTTATCAAAATCTACATTCAAATGTCATGTCAATCAGCCCCTTAAACTTTGTTGTCACATGAATCGTGTTCCTTGACTCTTTTCTTTCTTCATAAAAAATGTGCTCGAGCATCGGACGTTAAAATTCAGCACTACGTTACAGCTAAACAAGAACAAAATTGACGGATTTATACATCAGAACAAAAATAAGATTAAGACAAAATATATGCTCAGCAGACACCATATACATTGATCTCTCATCTGATGCCCGTCATGATACAAATTAAGCATCATACATATAAATAAAATTTGCTAATACAGATAGTAGGCCTTTTGGAATAGATTCTGTATGCGTTGTTGCTGTATAAATAATAAAAACATCGCAAAAATACGACAAGAAAATACATAAGGCTGTTATCTATTGCTTCTAATGTAAAACGCACAAAAACTCCCATGAAGATGGAAAGGCCGAAAAATCATTGGGATTTCCCTTTCCCTTTACTCGAAGGTCCATTATATGGAGTTTTCTTGAAAGATTTCTTGTTTGGCTTAAACTTGCTTGAATTTCCGTCTGATCTCTTTTGCCTTTTCTCTTGCTTCACATTGTACATGTTCACAGCCTACAACAAACCAGGGAAAACAAATTTTCAATAATTAAACATAGGTTCAGAAGCAAGACAGGGTACAAGCTGTACTTTAACCAAGCAAAGAAAATCACCTTATCCACATTTAGTATCTCATGAGAATTTTGGGAGATCAACTTATTCAAAACCTTCTCCGTTTGTGTCCGTTCCATTGAACCCATACCTGATCCTTCTACAGTTGGTAAGAACTGCAAGTGTATGAACAGAAATTAAGCAATCCACCCAATGCTTAGGGATCTGAAATATTAAGCCAGGGGATTTGTCAGAGATACAAACCTTGCGATATTTCTTCTCATGCTTTGGGGGTTTTTCTCCAGCCAACTTCTTGTCAAATTTTCCACCGCTGGCTGTTGAAGTTCCAGCCATTCCAGCAACTTGCTGCAATTCTGCTTTGCTAAATTTTTGATTTGCTGGGCCCGCAGCTAGCTTAATATGGCTGTTTAAAAGAAGAATTTTATCAGAGTAAGACAAAGAATTAAGCTCAATATCACAATAACTCAATTAAGAAATTTTGAAAATCCAGTACATTAACACATGACAGAGTACTAGTGAAAACTCAAGATATAGGAAACCTTCACCATAAAGTTCACAGTAGCAAAAACCCAACTTCACACGACTGCATTTAAATTCTTGTGTAGATC
Source organism: Plantago elongata (assembly GCA_036897095.1). Taxonomy (NCBI): domain Eukaryota; kingdom Viridiplantae; phylum Streptophyta; class Magnoliopsida; order Lamiales; family Plantaginaceae; genus Plantago; species Plantago elongata. The sequence goes on along the minus strand of JAYMSP010006048.1, from coordinate 6,185 downwards.
TGGAATTCATTGAATCAGACAGACAGAAAAAAGAGAAGAAATGGACACATCATTGCTACCACACTTCCCGATCTACATAAAACCAAGTAATTTTGCATACCATCCACACAGCTAAAAGTAGGTCTAGTCCTTTCTCCAGAAGCGAAGATATTTACTTTTCATGCACAATAGGAAGTATATTTAACAGGAAAGATATGCACCAGCCAGCACCCAGAGATAACAATAACCTAAGAGATTAAATACTGCACCTACTTCTCCATAACCACCAGAACTCTTAAGCTATGTTAGCTCAATCCACATGCTCACACGCCTTGTATGTTCAAAATTTAAAGTTCAAGGCCGTACTCATTAGTTTTGGGTATAGCCTTCAGCATGCTCAGCTATAAGTAAATTCAGGATGTCACTCAGTCAGTGGCTAAACTAAATCCAACAATTCTCAAGTACTACTATGATCCCTTGCAACACAGAGTTTATAAGCCTAGCCAACACAACTTCGTCAACAAATGCAGCAGAAAAGTTAGAAACTGGCACCAAAATGTATTTCAGATTCAAGAATGTTACCAAGAAGTTGGATCACTGTATAAACTTGTGAAGACACTGGAGATATTATGGAAATGTATATATCAAGACTCAAAATCTCTATAGGATAATGATATCACGCAGAAGATACACGTATTCTTTCTCCTAGAGAGACCCAATTCACCAAACAGTCAGATATACAGTCAGCTGTTCCTATTCTAAATGGCATATGCATCCATAATCTAGGTAAATGCGACTTACTCTTATCCTACTCCAAGGGCATAAATATCCATCAAGAAAAAGAGTTCACTAAAAAACTGGATATCAACAGCCTAACTGGGGTATCTTGCATTTAACAAATTTTCAGAGTACATAAAATGCCTGTTAGGCACAAAAAGTTTCATTGGAATAAAAAAACACAGTATACAATATAATTTGACCATGTATATTTGAACAAGAATGAAACCAAACCTTGGCAATGCACCGACTTTAGCTGCTTGTTTCAAGTTGTTTACTCGATTTTTCTCTTGTTTCTCAACATTACTTTTCTTCTGTTTGCGTCCCTCGGTGAAAGGATCCGTACCAGGTTCTGAAATTCCAGAAGACACTCTATGTCAAGGACTAGACATTTAAACACTAGCATCACTCATCAAATCCAATTCAACTGGAAATGGAGAAATGGTGTATAGAGATAATCATTTACCGTCAGTGGCTTTGGCTTCGATAATTGGTACATCATTATCATCAGTTATACCACCATATCCATAACGACGCTTCCAAGTATCAGTGTCATCATCATACACCAATTTCTCCTTATTCTTCTTTTGTATCCCTGCATTGCATTTTACCATTCAATCAGCAATGCATCACAGCAATCAGCTTATCCCTCAAACGCAACCAAAACGAATAACATCACAAAATCATTCAACATATACACACCTTTCTTTTTAGCAAATGCTTCCCACGCAGTTGGGGGCCTTGGTCTCGGAAGCTGAACGCAACATAAGCATAGAAATCAGTTCAATGACGGCTCGCTCCGTAAATATCCGTACACTACTAACTTTTTACAGTTAAATCCATAAAGCACGAAGCTTTGTCCTTCAATTGAGATCAATAGAGGACGAAGCAGCTTACCGGCTTAGCTCGGGGCAATTTGGTGGTAGGAGCAGGCAATTTGACAATAGGTCCGTCACGGTCCTCCGTGGAAGTCATGCTGAAAAGGGAATCAGCAATTGCTTGAACCAATTTGGTGCCCTCTTCAATGGATATCTTGGCAATCTCCTCCCTATGAGCAAATCAGAGCTAATTCAGTTTTTTTTTACACCTATGGATACAAAATCAGCTGGGAAAAATGTGAAAGTGAGAGTGGAAACATACCTTGATGTCGGGGGAGGATTGAATGCCGGAAGAGGGCTGAAAGCCATCAAGTTGCCGAGGTCGATTTCATACTCCATTGAAGACGGCTCGGAGAATTAGGGTTTTAGGAGAAACGAGAATTCTGGCCTATGAAGAAGAAACGGCTCTAGGGTTTAGTGAGAAGGGGATAGATAAAGAAACTCACCACAATTAAGAACTTGAAATTTTGATTTTCAAATTACATTGCTAACCCCATCCACTTAGTTACCTTTGATGACAACCCACCGTCTCTCGATAAGTCCGGATCAATATCACTTTATTCAATTACGGCCGAATCATGCTATGCCAGGACAGGACAGTAATTGGTAACATAAAATTTTATATAATTGAAGCTTTAATTATATAATTGATGTAAATTTATAATGATTGGTTATAAAATTCACCTTGAAAGTACGTAATTCAAGGTTTGTAAATTTTACGGACTTGCACTTCTAAATCTCATGTTCATTGTGAAAACAAATGTCACATCATTCTTAACAATAGCATTTGATTTTGCAACAAATTCTGAAAAAATCAAAATGAATTTATCAATCGATGTAAATTTACAAAAACCTAGACTTATTATATATTTGGCTATGTTCAAAACTACAATTAATGCAAATTTATTAGACACATATTGTATATTTGGCTAATGATTATAAAACATTGAGCTAAAGGAAAATATAAAGTCCTAATAAAGAGCAATTGTATAGAGACGGTATAAAGGAGGACTTGTTTATATTTTACCGCACTTATTTTACATTTTACTGCATTTATATTGTAATGTACTATGATTAGTCGAACATCTTACACATAACAAGAACATTGCAGAAAAAAGTCAAACATCAAACAAAATTGCCAGAACCTCTTAAAACAAATTACTTGGGTTTCATATTTGATTCAGATTTGCAACTACAATTGTGAAACAAACATTGACGTCAGATAAATTACATTGAGATCAAGTTGTTTGTACCATTGTGATATTGTTTTTAGTGATCTTGAGCTTAATATCACTAATTTTTTAATTGAGTTTTAGCTTGAAAAATACTTTTCGAGATGAATATAATATATAATTAAATAATTATATTGTACCTTTGTGATATTGATTTCGATAAGTTTGAAAATAGTTTTGAATTCCAAATTTTAGTGCTCTAGAGCTTTGTGGTTTATGGTTGAGAATATATACTAGTCCGTTTTTTCAATTGTAATGACTCACATTATGACCCGCCTGGAATATAGTAGTTATAAACCAAAATGTCTCCTTGCGTACCATGGCGTATTTCTAAGATGGAAGGCGGCGATTCAAGATGAGAGCAGGCCAATGTGGAACCACGATCTCAATTTTTTGTTTCCAGTAATATTGGCTCTTATACATTTATATTGTTTATTATTATAATAATTATAAAAGTTTTACCAGATAATCAAGGAAAACCAATTTTTTTATGACATAAAATTGTTATATAAATTTCAAATATATATATATATATATATATATATATATATGCCACACATAATAAAATTAAGGTGGCAAATTCAACTTCAATAAAATGTATTTAAATTCAACCATATATACTAATTTTAGTAAAAATATGAGTCCTTTTTTCATTATTTTTCATGTCTTAATTACCATAAGAAAAATCTATTAATAGTAAATACTATATTAGTGATTATATAAATTGAAAAATAGATATGCACGTGGTCAACATTGAAGTGAAATATTAAAAATTAATATTCTTAAACATGTTTATTTGAACAAATCATATTATCCTATTAAAAAATTAAAATTTATTTTAAAAAACACGAAAAACACTCGGCCATCCCAACCGCTCCGACCATATCTGATCGGAGCTTGCACAGCCCCAATCAGAGCTGAGAAGCTCCGCCAAGATTTGGACGGAGCTTGACAGCTCCATACCGGAGCTGCACAGCTCCATTTTGGAGCTTGACAGCTCTGATCAGAGTTGTGCAACTACGATCGGAGCTGTGACTCCGATCTGGCGAGAATTTCCTGATCTGGGTCTGGCCAGGACACTGGTCACCCCTGGTCAAACCAGATTAAAGAAGGGACCTCTTTTTTTAATTATTTTAATTTGTGTAAAATTAGTTAATTTAATCGTACAAAGCAATTAAACAAGTAATAACAATTATGAATATGAATTATATTAAAGTATCACTTATAATTTTATAATATTAATTTTCGTTACGTTATAGTATCGTAGTGTATATACGTTCATATATTTTTGAAGATGTGATAATTTGCTATATTTTACGAAAAATGAGACTAATTCTACATTTATATAATTTAGAGGGTATTTTGTAACATATAAAAATGTGTTCTTCGTTTAGTAAAAACGTTCTCGCATTTAACAATCCCTACTAATAATAACTAGTTCAAGTGTTGTTTTACAAAGATATGTAATTGATTCAAGTGTATGATTAACCCGGCCGGAAACTTTATTATTCGGAATGGGTTTAAATTCAAATGTTATGGAATACGTTTAAAAGTAAATAAATTAGGTTTAACCTTCGATCCTTTCATTTCATCTGCTCATCATCAATTTCTTGAATCCATTTTATGGAATACATTTGTTTTTTGTTTTAAAAGGAAAGTGAATCATATACTTTAAATGGAATACATGTGTTTTTTGTTTTTAAAAGAAAGTGAATCATATACTTTAGACTCTAGCCGTTTGGGATGTAAGAAAATCCAATTCAAAATCGTATGTTTTGTATATAAAATAAATAATTTGAATTAATTTTTTCAATTCAATATATAAAATATACAATTTAAATTGGAACAAAACATACAATTTAAATTGAGTTTTTCCAATCCAATACAAAAAACATTTAATTTGAATTGAATTTTTCCAATCCAAATTGCATTCCAAACAGTCGCTCACATTTATACTTACTAATCAAATGTTTGTTTATATATCAATAAATAATAATATTAGAATATATAATTTAGAATTAAAATTGTGAGAACTCAATTTCATTTGTATATTTATATATATTGTGATAATTCAATTTCAGTTGAATTTTGTACACAAAAATACAACTAAATTGAATTTTTACAATTTCAATTCTAAAAAACACCATATTGAATTATGTCAAAGACGCAATGAGATACTCCGGCTACGAGAGGGGAAAGGTACACTAGTCGAGGAGAGGTGGGTATTCATCAGTTGATATTGATTATTTTCATGAGGCGTTTGGATCACGATCACCGACACAGGAGGAGCTTGAAGTTTTTCAGAGTACTATATCGCCAAGGGTCTCTGGTGCAGCTAACGACTTTTGAGTAGGTCCTATACGCAAGATGAGGTAACTAATGCTTTATGTTACATGTACCCTCTCAAATTCCTGGGGCTGATGGCATACCAGGCCTTTTCTTTCTAAAGTATTGGCATATTGTACGTACTTTTGTGTCTAACTGTGATCTCCGTTTTCTTAATTCCGGCATGCTACTTGATTCTTTTCATCATACCCACATTGTGCTTATACTAAATGTGCCAAATCGGGACGTATGACCCAATTTCGCCTTGATTAGCTTGAATAATGTAGTGTATAAGATACTAAGATAGCATCAAAGGCCATTACGACATTACCAATGGATTGAAACTTTGCATGTCGAGTCTTGTGTCTCAAACCCAGTCGGCCTTTGCTCCTAGTCATCTTATCACTAACAATGTCTTGGTAGCTTATGAGATCAATCACTTTATCAAAAAGATTAAAAGAAATGGTGATGGAAAAAATCCGAAAAAGGTACATTAAGTTGTGACATTTTCGAAAAAGGTACCTTTTATTGTTACATCCCGATTTTTGGTACCTTAAGTTGACATTACGTTAATTTGGGTACCTCTGTGATACGTGGCAATTTAATTAAGCGACATGTGTCAATTTAAAATTTTAAAATTTTGATGGGTGAAATCGCAAATAAAATAAATTTTGACAATTTCAAATTTCACCACATAACTTCCAGTTATTATAAATCAACCCTATTTTGTAAAATCAACATAAAATAAGGTTAAAATAAAGAAGAAATTGGGAAAAAATTGATTTCAGATTACAAAAAAAATGTATAAAATTCTGAACAATTATAAATTATAATTTCAAATTAAATTCATATATATGAAAAATAAATTAAAAAAATAAATTAAATTAAATTATAAAAAATGTGGGACATGTGTCACTCTCTCGTAATTTATGGGTATAAATTGTTTAATATAATTCAAAAATATTTTTAAAATATAAAAAAATATTTCACATTC
>JAYMSP010006047.1:0-12428 GCA_036897095.1 Plantago elongata | reverse complement strand
TTTATTCATTAATTTAACTAACTTGATTCTGTAAAAGTTGGATCAGACAACGTCTTACAGGCCAAACACTATAAGTGTCATTAAAACACACACGAACACACATTAGAAGCTAGATTTGAACGTAGTCATGGAAAAATACACGTGGAAATGGTTTTTTGTTACCTGATTCATCTCCATAGCAGCTAGGATGATGAAATCCAGAGAAATGTACGTTGATTCAGCGTTTTTCCAGCAAGAGGGAGAGATCGAAGAGATAAAACGACAGAAACACGTAGTCGCACATTTTAGTGTGTGTTTTTCTGTTTTAGGTTGTTTTTTGGGGTATTTATAGGCAACCGGTCTGGTTGGTTTTTACGTCCGGTTCATATGAAAACCGCACATCCGGTCAGATGGTTGGGTTTATCATGTTGAACCTGGTTTTCCATACCTATATAGGAAAATCTTACATTATACTCATTATCAATTAATTTGTAAGGTAATGCAATAGTCATTTGACTTAAGTCAATGTTATATTACATATGGAACGATGAACCTTGATCAACGTTCAATGCTTGCACTCCATAGGAGTACACACGACTAGTTTTAGATTCACCGTGATAAATACAGGTATAACATGCGATCCAAAATAGACATTCTCGAATTGACTTGGAGAGATTATTCATGTTTTCATGTTGGACAATTAAGTCTTTTGCCCGGGTATGATCATCTTCAAGTAAGTTGAATATGATTAAAATGTCAACTACTCGTTATGAAGACACAATTAAGTTATAAAGGATATATACAAATTGAACTTCATACTTAACTAAGTAATCGCAAATGAAAGAATCATACTATTATGAACTCGATATTCTAGGTTAAGATTGCATCCTTGCAAATATACCTTATTATTAGCATTGTTTGATTAAGCATCCTAAGAGTTTTATACGAACTGCAATTTAATTAGTGGTCAATCCGCAATGGTCTATGGGTTATACTATATGGGTTCATGGTGGTAAAATTAATTAGTTGATTCGATCAATCTAGTAATCAATCAAATAATTGGTAAGATCAACTTATTAATATTTTTTGGTGGTTATAAACTATAAAAAATATAGGATTACTTAATCATTTGATTTGATGATTAAATAATAGAAAGTGCAACTGGACCGAAATTATAGACGAAACTAGATGAAGAAGAAAGGCACAATTGGGCCTGGCATAGATATTTTGGTGGATTGCTGCAAATGGCGTGAAGTAGTATTGTTAGACCAAGTCTAGCACTACGTACATCATTTATTCATAATAATGGTTAGTGCCTTGGTGGTTTAAGAGATCATGGGATCGTGGAAATATGAACAGCTGCCGTGCTTTTATAGTCTCCAGAGATAGTGAATATTATTCACACCACTAAAATATTAATTGAATTCTTAAAATTCAAAAGATAAACTGGAGCACGTTTGCAAGAATACTGTAGTGTTGAGGATTCGCTACTTCAATCAGTGTAAGTACTTCTTATTATACTGTATAATATGCTTAACATGATAATTGTTAAATATGACGTTGTAATCAGATTATTTTTATTTGAATTAAAATTTGAGTAGGATACCGATTAGTGGATTAGTGAATGACAGTCCTGGCCTTGTTAGATTTACTGCAAATCGTAACCTTGAACAGTTTGAATTGAGGCTGAGAGGCCCAATGGACGTTTGAGAGTTGATTAGGGTCTTTAATTTCGTTTAGGTTTTAGCAACCAAATAACAACCTTTTGAAATTTGAATTATGAATCTTAATTTGTTTAGATTTCACTAATTCTCAAGTATCTTTACCTGTTATTTTGCACTTAAAGTGGAAAAGGATACAATATGAATCTTCTCTATACTTATTTATAACTTTCTAGGACTCTCTTGCAGTGTTGGACATCGTTTCGCTTGGCCATAGCAAACTGCCTACATATTTAAGTTTGAGGGATTCACCAACAAGAGAGACTCTACATCCTCAGTGGTAACTATTTTACAACCTATGAGTAATTTACTAATTTTCTTGACTTCTTTATTCTCGATTTTTTTTACACTCTGGCCATGGCACTAACTCAAGATAGTAATTCGTATATTAATCTGTATTTATGTTGTATAGTGAAATTCGAACCAATCCATGCTTATACTCTGAGCCATTATATGTAACCTCATATTCTTATTAACCTAACTTTTATCCCGTGTAATTATCTTTATGTACTTTAATCCATAATATAAATTGTAATGTGTTTAATGTCTACTTTAATATGATTTAATTGATTCGTATTAGATGCAGGTTCAAATTTCCATACATATGGGTACTAGCTAGATGGCCTGTCTAGTTTGTTGTGGTTTAGAGACCATGACTCCCAATGGGAGAGAGGCATCGGCCCAACCATGTCCGATGGCGCGCCGTGGTGTCTCCAATGGCACCACCATGACGCAGCCATCGCCAATAGTTATTTGATGATCTACTTTCTATATTAATAAATTTTATTATTTTTTTTATATTTATGATCGTCAACTATCTATTAGGGATAAAATTTTAGATATGAATATTATTTCAGCCGTCACTCACGACTGCAATTATTAACGGGCATGCTCACCACGCATTGGAAATGGTCTCAGCGCGGGAAGCTTTTCCTATATATGGCTGGTGTTGCTCTTTTGATTTGGGACTGTGTTCTAGTCTTCTCTAGCAGAAACAAAATGTGTGCCATTAATCCTTTGGTACTTTTTCATGGATTTGTTTCGTCTAATTATTATTTTTGGTTTAAAGAGAAGTCTAAGAGTCTATAGATTAGTGTAATAATTATGATCGTTTTAATTCAGTATGTATTAATTTACCATGTCGCTTAATATTCTATAATAAATTTTGAATTATATTCTTGGATAATGCGTGAATCTACTACTAGTATATGTATGTAAATATACTGTTGTAATTGAAGCAAATGGAAATAGCTAGTCTAGACATGATTCATTAACTATTAATTGCTATCTCTACGTTTTAGAAGTTATGTTTCTAGATGTTGATGATAGCTAACTTCTTCTACTGACAATTCTAGTCTTGTTCAGATGATGCCATTGCCAATGAAACGATCTTTTCAAACTATGGCCAAAGACGATAAGGAAAAGAAACGCATCACCAAACGACAACCATTGCGGTCGAGGCAATCTTATGAAGTGAAAGTTTCAGCATCAATGAGAAGGATGACTTTAGCTGAAACGCAGAGTGTGGTCAAGGCTAAAGAACTTGGAGGAGTTGATTTTATGTGTTCCAAGTCCTACAATTATGCACATAACAAGGAGAGGATTGACAAGAATGATAGTGGTCATGAACATGGAAAATTTCACTGGCAGCAGCAAGTTGGCAAAAAGGAAGCAGGTGAGAGAGACTTAAAAGGTGACAAGTATGCTATTGTCAAATGTTCATGTTGTACGATTGTGCAATACAAGGTGAAACAAGATCTCATTAATTGGAAGATTGAGCACGAGGATACTCGAGCATTAGGAGTGAGAAACACTCTGAATCTTTATTGTGAGTTGTATAAGGAGTTCTCGGGGAAACTACATCAATCGATGGGACGAGATGTGCATGCATATGTTGTGAAGTGTATTGAGAATAGGGGCATGCGAATCTTCCCAGAGAAGCCTTTTGGCCATATACGGGGCATTCAAATTGGTGATACTTTTGAGTTTCGGTCACAACTCAAAGCTATAGGCCTTCATAACAATTCCGTATCAGGTATTGCTTCTGAGCTGGTTGGTGGGAAAAGAGTCGCAACAAGTGTTGTTGACTCTGGTCGTTATGGTGGCAAAAGAGTTGCAACAATGCCGGAAGTTCTCATTTACTCAGGTCAAGGTGGAGTTTCGAGGGTGACAAAAGAAGTATCGGATCAAGAACTCAAAAATGGTAATCTTGCCCTACTTCATAGCATGCAAATGAGATACCCTGTTAGACTTACATCGAGAAGACGAAGCTCTGGATTCAATTCAAGCTTGCGCAAGGACAAGGACGAGTACATCTATAATGGACTCTACTCGGTTGACAAATGCTTTAAGGAAAGAGCTGACAACAACAAGATGGTGTTTAAGTTCGAACTAGCCAGGTTGCCTGACCAACCAAGACCTCATCAAATGGTTAGAAAGATGAATAAATCTATGAGTTCCAAAGAGGTGTGTGAACCTCGTCGATCAATTATGGGTTCTTGTAAACAGACAAATCATAAGGAGATATGCATTTCAAATGACATATCAGATGGAAAAGAGAGAGTGAAGATTCGTGTACTGAACGATATGGGGACCGATAGGCCTATGCCGTTTACTTATGTGAAAACAGTCGTATATCCAGATTTTGAATTGATTGTCAACCCGTTTGGATGTGACTGCAATGATGGTTGCTCGAGCTTACGACGATGCATATGTGTTTCAATTAATGGTGGTAACATTCCATTCAATGAAAAGGGTGCGATTGCAATCATACCAGAGAGGTCTACCATTCATGAATGTGGACCCTGGTGCAAATGCCCTTCAAGCTGCAAAAACAGAGTGAGTCAACACGGCCCAAAATATGAATTTGAGATCTTCAAGACAAAATCAGCAAGGTGGGGTTTGAGATCCCGAAGTTATATTAAATCAGGAAGTTTCATATGCGAGTATGCTGGTGTATTGACGCCACGACACAAGGGAACAAGTAAAGGAGTTGGTGAAAGGGAATATGTGTGGGATATTCCAACTAATAAAGCAACTAATAATGGATATTATATAGATGCTGTAAAGTATGGAAACATTGGTAGATTTGTTAATCATAGTTGTAATCCGAACCTATTCGCACAAGAGGTTCTCTATGACCATGGTGATAAGACGATGCCACACATTATGTTCTTTGCTATCAAGGACATTTCTCCTAAGAAGGAACTTACTTGCGACTACACTTGTAGGTGAGTTCATAAAATGAGCATGTATGTTTGATAAAGTGCTACATTGAGCGGTGGTTGTTTATTTCTGAAATTTTTTAGGTTCAATTCGTTTGTCTATTCCTATTTAGTTGTTTTTGGTTGTACAAATTTATATCTAGAAGATATAAATAGTCATATCTTTCTGTGATTTATGTGTAAACTAAGATCATTATTCTACTATAAAAATACATGTCTCTTCATCCATGTGTGTACTTTTAAAATATTTTTCTTTATGTCAGATATGATCAAACTTATGCTCTCAAACTAGCCAAACACGGTTCAAGTTGAAATTTAGAGTCCACATTGACGCCCCCTCAGTGCTAATTCTTCCCATTAGCTTGATAGCTTTGTGAAGAAATCAGTAACAGATGTATTTCGAATAACACTGCTCATTTTTTTGTTGCAAGTGAAATACGCATATCATTTTTCTTTGCATACCTAATAATGCATCAAATCAAGTCCTTTAATTTTTATAGCCAAGAGCAATACCAAGGATCACTAGAAAAAGCACGTGGTGAGTTGATAATTTGTCCCGAGTGTCGTTCTCGAAGGACCTAACTAGGCTTGTTAGTGTTTAAAAATATTAGTTTGTGTTACGACTTCCAATTCTATTATTTTCACAATTACCAAGTGGTAATTGTCCAACATAAATATGTTATCAATCAAAGGAGACACGTGGATGTTGTTTTATAAAGAACTTAGCTAGTTTAAGGTAAATGAAAATCGTTTAAAGCAAAAGTAGTAGATTCACCACTTTTATTATTTGAAGGTGATAATCGAAAGTGAAGGGCGTAAATCACTTTTAACCTAAGGGTGTGAATCTCTTTAGTGAATTTGTTATTTATAAAACGATTGATGTTAGTTTTAAACTATCTAATGATTCACAAAAAATTAACATACAATAATAAAAAAATCATCAAAAAAGACAATAATTAAGAAAACGATTGCTGGCAGCTTTAAAATACTCAATATTCATGTTGTCACAGACAAGAATTATGGTTCACATATGCATAAACAATCACAAGAAGTAATCAAAAGAAAACAATACAGAATTATCGAATGAATTTGAACATCTTAGATCTAATGAATAACAATGGTGGCACAATACTAATTACAAGGATGATAGAACAACTTTAACAATGGTTAACCAAGATTTAATCTTCCAAGAGATGATGGTTCTTGGAACCCTAGGTATCTCTCAACTCTTCAAAATTGTTAATTGAAAACTAAATTGTAGCGTCCCTCCGGACCAGGGTCCGGACGTCAAGAATTATGCCGAACTCCCAAATATACATATCAAAACGTATAATTATACAGACCCCAAATATAATTTACAAGTTAAAAGTCATTTCATACATCTAGTAAGTTAGTAGCGGAATAACTAGAGAAGTGTAGGGTCAGTCTGTCTATCCCATCCTCACTTCGTGCTCTACACCTGGGAAATCATTATTAGAACAGGAAGAGCGTAAGTCATATAGACTTAGTGAGGATAATCAAGCATGTATCAGGATGAGCATGAACGCAACAAGATAGCAAACCACCACCAGTTGTTCAAGCAATTTTTTTAAAAATGGAAACCTTTCACAAGCAGACAGGCAGGATCATAGCACATAAAAGGTGCTAGATTCACATTACTGTAACAGTAACTGTCTTGGGCTGGACCGAACAGATCAGGTATCGGTCAAATAAACAAGACGGAGGAGTGACCTCGCCAGAATTGCATATGATGGGCACGACCCATCGCAACCCGAATATATAGGACCGTTTGAATAGTCCGAACATGCAAGATGGAGGAGTGACCTTGCCGGAATTGCATATGATGGGCACGATCCATCGCAACCCGAATGTATAGGACCGTTTGAATAGTCCGAACAGGCTGGCAGGAGCCCGAAAGATCGTAGCTGCAGACTCTTTATAATTTTTGTTCCGTCGAACAAATCGGTTTCCCAAGTTTTCCAAAATAGGGTGGTTGCTTTTGAAATCCAATTCTTTCATGCAATGCATATCATGTAGAATAACAAGATGTAACCAGAATGGAATGGCAAGATATGACCAGGATGGAATAGTAAGATGTAACCAGCATACAACTCAACAGGTTACGGCACGAATAACCATCGTGTCGTTGTCAGTCGGGATGTTGTCGCGTAGTCGAAGTCAGAATCAATCAATCAAGCAAGCAAGCGGGAACAAGTACTGGAATAGGAAGATTTTGGAAGATAACAACTTTCCCAGGGCCGGATGCCGAAAACTTGAAATCACTCACCTCGGATGACCTTGTATGCTACGCAACCTTGCGAACCCTGATAAATGGACAATACTACTTAAATTTTACGCAAGAACAATTACAAGGCTCCCTTAAACCCCCGCAGACGAGTATAAACACGCAGAATCAACTAGGCACATAATGACGCATACTTTAGCACCTTTTTTTTTTTTTGAAAATAGCATTTGGGCGAATAAACTAGAGTATCGAAATGCATATGCAAATCAGATGATCAACAACATATATACGACGTGAGAAAATAGCATATGCTGGCTAATATTGAAGTAAATTGAGTAAACACTCAACACAACCGTAGTAACTCATATATAGACCAACCAATTTGAATTATAACACCACAAACGACCAACTAAACCAGTTAGGCTAAACAATCAACAAATGGCACAGGAAAAATAAAACAAGGGAGAGGACTAGGTTGGTGGCACAATGCAAACATCCCAAGTATAGGGACTACAAGATTCCAATAGCAATCATACATCAGAGCAGACAAGCGGATGAACAAAAATCCAAATTCCCAACCACAGTAGCACTCTCGACAATGCATAAGAACCAAGCAACAGATGTACTGCACTGATTCAAGCTTCACGTCAAACTAGAAGCTAAGATGTTAAAAAGGAACATACCAACCGAAACCAATAGGCCATATGATTAACCAGTCCAAAATACGAAACCAGACTAAATCTAAATATACAGACCAACTCATCAGCATAAATCTGGCAACATTGACCCAAACCAATCGGACTGTACACTAAGTAGAGTATTCAACGAGAGAGTAGCAGCACAATCAAATAGAAAAACAAAGCAGGAGCAGTCGTCGACAGAGCAAGACAAATTTGAACACCCAGGCACCAACAACTAACATATTATACAATACAGACACGGAGAAACAGGCTAATGCGATTGCCAACAACAAGCAAAATATCAAAGAAAGAAAGAACGCATAATTGCACAAAACTTCAATCGACGCCTATTACCAATTAGAAGACAACACCACAAACAACATGTCCGATTATGAATTACAGGAAACAATAAAAATTCGACATTAAATGCTTCATACATATATCCCGCATAACAGTTTCCAAGTCACAATACTACAGAGACCAAATCATTCTCAGCAAAGTCACCTCTAAACAGATTTCATAACAGCACTGCTGGCAGAATTTTAGTTGCAACAGATTGTAATATAGAGCTCTAATCCAAATGGGTTTAAAGACCAATTGCATAATGTAACACACAATTGCAGTATGAAGAAAGCTCAGATGCATTCAAAACATCAGAAATAGGATCACCAGTCTATACATACCCTTCTATTAAGCAGATTCAAATTAGATTATGCCACTTTCAATCCAGTTATATGTTACTATCTCAATGGGCGATTTCGCAAATAAATTCTATTACCATCTTCTCTACATCCATCCAACTTAATTAAAAAAATCATCAACTCAATTTAACCATAGACGCAGCAACAAAGCACGAAATAAATGAACAATACCGAACTCGAACTGCAACAGTTCACTCACACAACAATCCCAACGCGCAGTTCGAATCCTCAACAAACGCACAACCACAGCAAGCAACATGTATGTATAAAAGAAGTAGACAGATTGTTGGTTTCCTTATTTGAGCAGTCGAAAAACAACTACGACCGCCTGCTATAATCTTTAATAAATAACAAACAATTCAACAAATTAGCATGTCACTGCGAGTGTTGGCTATATAGCCTGGTGAGGTCAATTTCGTATTAAAACTACCAAAAGGCATACTAGTAGTATGCCATTTCTAAGTGTCAAATATGCCAGTCTAAACATAACACTGCACCAACAAGAGTGCTGCAGGACACACACAGACTGTATAGGAAGAATTTGGTTTTAATAAACATGAGAAACATAATCTAGCGTTAAATATATGAAGTAATAAACCTCATGAACAACATAAGCAAGTAACAACTACAAGGGAACTTAGAATAATGAGAAAGAAAGTTATCAATGGACGTCACTGTTCAGACCCGAAGAAAAAACTTCATGACTTCCCAAACCTAAAACTAGAACATGGTAACCAGCATAGCACACAGTGATGCAGAGCATTACATTACCAAAACATAACACAGTCCTACAATTCGTAAATGGCAAATATACCACTCCTTAAAATCATGACATTCAAATCACCACTGTAAGAACCCTGAATTTTAGCACGTGTATTAGAAATTAATTCGATAATAATATTATTATTTTGAACTGATCACTGATGCCTGACTCGACGCGTGCGAGTGTTGACTGTTAACAACGAGTCAAATTTGGAAATTAACGGCCAGTTATACCCGCCAGTTAGTTACGAATAAGCGTTAAGTTATTATTTGATATTACATTAATAAAATAATAATAAAAAATAAAATAATAAAAATTATTTTTATTTTTGATCCTAGTCCAGTTCGTGTCCAGTATCATCCTGGATATCGAATTTTCATTTTTCGGAATTTATTTACGAGCCATTTGGAGTCCAAAAGAAACCAGGTGTATATAATGGTAATATACCCATTATACCCCTCTCTCACTTATCTTCTTCTTCCCCAATTTTCCCTCTTCCCGTTCAAACTCATCCAGCCGCCATTTTCCTTCCCGTTTCTTCTCCGTGAAGACTACCCGTCTTCCTTCCCCACGAAGAAACCAACCACCGCCGCCATTCTTCTCCGTTACGTAGCCCTCACCACCGTCCAAGCCGCCACGCGAAATGACAAGTTTATCCCTGAACAATGCGTGACCGGGAAGCTTCCCCCATCAAAGGTTGAACGGACTCCGGCTATAAATAGCCCTCGACGTGCACCATTTCCCGTCACACCAAACCCATCGGATAATCGAGCGGTAGCCGCCCTCGTCTCTCGCTCGCTCTCTTTCTTTCTCGCCCCAGTTCACTCACTTACGCCCCTTACCACCGCCTATCACCGCACCTAATTACCGGATTAGAGTCGTTGCGCGTGATCAACTCCGGTTAGTACCTTTCCTTTTTCGATTTTTCTCGAATTGGAATGGGAACAGTAGAAATAATTGTATTTGTGTGTGTGTTTCGAGTCTTCGCTTCCTGTTTGATTGTGGCCTGTATCTGATTCTTGATTTCAATTTTGATTATGTTGGCCTGTGATTGAATGATGTTGTTTACTGGAAGTTGAGTTTAGTATGCTTGAATTAGGCCTAGTGGAATTTGAGAAAGCTGATATAGGAATATGATGCTCATTGCTTGGCTGCTTGATGCGATTAGTTTCCATTTATGCTTATTGCGTACCTGTTTGATTGTTGGGTTACTGTGTGGTCGAATGTCTATGTGAACTGGAAATTATGGAGGCTTTGTATTTTTGCTGTTTGTTGAATGTGATTTTATTTTTCTTCTTGTGTTGAGCTAGTCAATGTTAGTTTTGTTTGGTGTTTTATGGGTTTTCTTGTGATTCGATTGTTAAGGGATGGATACGAATCACTCTTCCAGTTTCACTACTCAAAAATGAGACCAGTATTGAAATTGTAGCTGTATTGGTTATGAGTGTCGAGTGCAGTTCTTTATATTCTTGGAAAATTGTATAGGGTTTATGAGCTGAGCTGTTGTAATTTCTAGAATTTAGGGTTGTTTCAGGAATGTGTTTTGCGAATTTTATCGAACTGTTTGACCTTGTTTATGTGAATTTTGGTTTGATCAGTTATGTTCTGGTGAAAACATTGTAGTTTCAATTGTCAAGGGAAACAACATGTGCTTGAATTGTTCTTCCAGCCTTACTGCTATAGTTAATACTGAAACCTTAATTGGAATTGTGTTCATAATTGTTTGTAATTATTATGTGTTATTCTTCATGATCTTCAGTGGATTGTATAAATGCTAAATATATATACTTGTGCTTGTGCCTGCGTGATTATGCTGTTGCATTTGCTATGTAGATTGTGTTGGGCTGGTCCGCTATAATATATGACAAGGGGGTTTGACAGTAGAAAATATAAATTTAACAAGTCGAGTAGGCTCTGTTTTGTCGCAATTGAGTCTGGTATGGTCTGGTCTCTGTCTATTTGGTCCGCGCTATTCGTTATTAAAATATACTAGTCGACCTGCTCTATTATGTTTAGGTGTCGCAATCGTTTAGGTTATTGACTTCCTTTGCTTGATCTGGTTGTGTGTATAAAGATCTATGTGTGTGCTTGTATTTGGCTGTATCTGAACTTGATTCGTTAGAACATGCTAAGGTGATTGGGTATGGAGCCTTGTCTGTCAGTTGTGTGATTGGTTCATGTAGTTCATAGTAATCGAGTTGCTAAGTGATGTTGTTAAGAGATTTTTGTAAATAATTGTTGAGGATATAATTACCTCCATGTCTATGCTTGATAAGTTGGTCCGTCGCCCTCTAGGAGGTTTATTAGTACGCAAGTACAAATTGGTGAACTTGTGAAATTATCCGTATGTGAAGTTTATGTTGAAATTAATTACAGAGTTAATGTTCTGCTGTTTGTTGAGTTGGCTGTTGTAATTGCTTGATGTGTTGGTCTGTGTTGCTGTGGTAGGCTCGAAATAAACTTGTGACTATTGTTATTTTTTTATTAGCTGGTTTGACTCTGGGGCATATATTCTTGAACTCGATTATATACTATCTTTTACAGAGTGGCAACAATATGATATACCTCGCTGATTGAGTCTTTATATGCTAATTTATTGCATGCCTAGAGTCGTGGGGTTTTACGGGGTAGTTTTATAATATTATATTGTGTCTTATTATTCGGTTCCTTGTCCAGGAACTTCATACTCTGAGAACTAGCAAGGAACGATTTAAAGGTGAGCGATTTCAGGCTTTCGGCATCCGGCCCTGGGAAAGTTGTTACCTTTCATCGCCTTTTATTACAGCACCTGTTCATGTTTACGTGATTGCCTGCCTAACTCTGACTCCGACTAGACAACGACGTCTCGACTGACTATGACGTGACTACTAATTGCGATGACTGACTGTATAACTGTCATTGATTTGTATTTTGGATATAACTTGATATTGATCTGTACTCTGATTGTAACTTGATATTCTGATCTGACGTGATCCTAATTTAGTGTACCTTGCTATCCCATCCTGGTTGTATCGTGCTGATCCTCATGAATTGCATTACATGAAAAATGATTTGTAAAAGCAACCACACACTGTTTTTGGAAAAACTTGGGAAACCCTCTTGGTCGACGTTTTCG
>JAYMSP010006046.1:0-12430 GCA_036897095.1 Plantago elongata | reverse complement strand
CCAAATGGTGTCTCGGCGGGTCTACCAACACCCTCTAAGGTGTCCATGCATCCATCATGAATGACTAAATCATTTCGTAGTCGTGAGAGCTACTACATTCTCCAAAAATATGATGCAGATCGCATGTCAATGTCTAACGTGTCATTAATATTTCAAATCTTAATGACACTCGATTGGGGCTATTTTAGGACTTACGTTATGTTATCCAAGTTCTCACACACTTTATGATAATCATATGGTTCAATGGAACATCTTATCGAATTATTCAAACAACCATATAATTAACTCGATAAATACAATGTAAATAATAATATTATTAAATAATAATAATTCTTCTCTAATGTATACTTTCACTAAATTTCAGCAAACAATGCCTCCTATACAACAGAGTGGGTTGACCAAACCACCTGCTAAAGATTATTACATTTTGATTGTAGGCTATGATCAAAGACATAAAAACAGTCACTTAGTAACGAGATTTGAATTTGTATCATGATAATACTAAAAGACACTGAAGTTAGACAAACTAAAACGAGCTCGAGACTACCAACTTATCAATCTTCCCAGCAGTCAACTCAAGAATCCCAATAACCTTATGAAGAACATAATCATCTTTATCAAACATATATAGAAAAGTGAAGGTAAGAGTAAGACACATCGAGCAGTTTAAGCTTCTGGACCATGAATGAAAGGGCATCAGGTTCTTCAGAGGCGATACCATTGATTATGTTGACATTATTGCAAACTTAATTGACTATTGATTTCGGATATTGGCTGAAGTGATAGGTCTTGAACTCTTGACGAAAGAGAGCTTCCCCAATTCGTAACAGTGGATTGATGACTATATTAATGATGACGATGAAAAGTGCATGCGCCTGATAAAGATAAAACCATTGTCGGGTTTAAGGCGTTCACCCAGCATCCGAAAGGGATGAAAATGAAATGTAGGGCATAAGTTCACATCAGTTATTTCTTCTGGAAAAGACTCTAAATTTTGCCTGAGTACCTGTTTCAACTAAAACTATTGTCTTTCTTCTGTATTCCAGTACTAAAGCTGATGAATAAATGTATAGCTAAATGATAACTCGAAGTTAGATTTTTTTTGGATGTTTTCTTCTGTATCTACTTCCTTGCTAGCACTATAAAACATCAATATTCAAAGCCAAACATTTTCACCCGATACCACATACAATAAGATAGATATTTATTTGTCGATTACGACTCTGAGATTCAAGGTAGGGGATCCTCATGCTATGTTCGCAGTTTCGCCCCTATCTCAAGCTTATTTATCCCAACACATTGGATATGCTATTTTAGTCACCAATGTCAATGATCCTAATGTCAATAGTCCCTGATATCTTAACATTAGTTCACCTAATGCCATGGATTATGTAACTTAGTATGATTTTTTAACCATCAATCAAAGTCATAAAACAACAAATTCAACTTTGAATAATGCTGAAAGTCAGTGTTTATTGATTAATGTTTTGTTGTGATAAACAATGCCAATTTTTTTGGGTATTAATTATCTAAACAAGAACTGGTCAAGGCACAATCATAGAACAATGTGACTTCAGTATTTCTTTCAATTATAAATTAGTACTCTATCTTCCTGACCAACATAGTTTCTTTGTAAGAATTGATCCAATACCAATACGCACACACTTTTACATTTCAAACTGTAGAAACAGAGGAAAATGGCAGAATTAAAGCTCTATGGATGTAGGTCCAGCCCATTTAGCTACAGAGCTGAAATGGGCCTGAGACTAAAAGGGGTCGAATACGAGTTCATAGACGAAGATTTAAGCAACAAGTCCGACGTACTTGTTAAGTACAACCCTGTTCATAAGAAAGTCCCCGTATTGGTGCATAACGGTATGCCCATTGCCGAATCATTAGTCATCCTTGAATACATCGATCATGCCTTCAAAGGCCCATCGATCATGCCAGAAGACCCATATGACCGAGCCATGGCCCGTTTTTGGGCCAAGTTCATAGATGAAGAGGTAACAAAAGTTGTTTTTACCTCATTTTTCCTACGTTCTACAGAAACAATGTGAAGTCATCTTTATGAAACTTCAATGTAACAGTGCATGGGTATAATGTGGAGGGCATGTGTGACCACTGGAGAAGATAGAGAGAAGCTGAAGGAAGAAGCAATTGAGCAGTTGAAGTTTCTCGACGTTGCATTACAAGGCAAGAAGTTCTTTGGAGGCTATACCATCGGGTACCTTGACATTGCTGCAAACTTCATTGGCTACTGGTTTGGAATAGCAGCAGAGATAATTGGCCTCAAAGTCTTGACAAAAGAGAACCACCCCAATTTGTGTCGATGGATTGATGAATACCTAAACGACGACTTTGTGAAGAAAAACCAGCGTGATAAGAAAGAACTCATAGCCGGTTTTAAGGCCATTGCCAAAATAGAATGAATTCAGGCCGAATTCTGTGAGTTTGTGGTTTTAAGTTCAGCAGCTTACTTTAAATTTGATCTAATAAAAGTGTGCATCTTGCAATAAAATTTCCTGAGTTCTTCACAGTAGCACACAGAATGGAAGAAATCATAAAAATAATAAATAAGAGATTAACACCCAAAAATGCAATAACAAATAGTAAATCATATTGTGATAAGGAGCCCCACAAATCGATCCAGAGGTCCCTAATAGGCTCAAAAGTGGAACACCGAAAGATCATATACCTTTGAATCTATAGATGTTTGTGCAACGCTTGTATTTCCGCCTGTTCTGTCTTATATTCTCATTGATTGATAGTTTCGCTCATACCGTATTTGGTGTTGTAACTCCTTATTCTTAAATTTATTACGCAAGAAATAGAAATTCCCTAGAACTTTCCAACGGGTTCTTCCAGGTCTTTTTTACACCAATGTAACACGTCTTTACCCTGAAACTGCTCAATACAGAATGATACCTGAGGAAAGTGATATTCATTATGTTTGGGTTAATGCTTACTAATAGCGTATGAGATACCAATCCCGAAAGTTGTGTTAAACAAGAAGAGTTTTCTCCTTTTCTTCTACCTATATGAAAACTATATGAAAAGTCCTTATCAAATTGCACCCCCCCGCATTAAAAACCCAGTGGGAGAGTCAAATACTTGTCATTAATAAGTTTACTGGCTTTAGCATTTGGAGCAGAGGTTGAAATCCAAAGGTATATTCTCCACCTGAAACCAATATAATCCACACAATAGTATAATGGTAAAACAATGAATCAAACAGAACATATGAACTGAATGTTGGCATATCTTAATCATGTTTAAGGACTTGATTGAATTTGGGTTGATGGTGTTGGTTATATGATTAATTGACAGACTTCTCTTTAAATAACTTTTCAACTATTTATTCAGAGAGCTGGAAAAAAATCGGAACTTAATATACTTGTTCAGTATATGGCCTTTCTGACACAAGTGTTGATGAACTTCATAAAGGGTATCTGATTGTTCAACTCTTTCACGGATAATCAAACTCTTGTTAAGGTTCAGGACACTTAAAACTACTAGTAATTCTTCAAGTTGTATGGTCGCAACTGTAAGCTTGGAGAATTGTATTATGAAAGCTTGAAAGAATACTTTGCTTGATATAAAAGTATGAGCGTAGTTCGTATGGTGTGTCTCTCAACTTCTAAGTGTAGATATTTATAGATGAATTTGAGAGTTGTTCGAATAGTATCTATTAGAGTTTCTCAAAATTCAATCCGTTAATATCTCGAAATAAGTACTTAGAAGTCACTATCTCATTTTTCAGAGAGGGCTTGCTGGAGCGACTTTTCAATCGGTGTAATTAATACACTGTACTATTTCTTTCTCTTGTAGTCTTAACGGACACATGTGCCTTTTTGAAAACTACATGCTCCTTGACTCGATAATGACATATCTTCAGAGACGTGTACTGTGCAAAATTCACCATTAAACAACTTTCTGAAGAAACTAATCCTTTATGTGTTCATTAAACTCGCGCAATCTTCAGTCTTCAAATCTTCGATTAAACTCCATTGCTAGGATCCTTCTTCATGGACTTCTTCGAAACATAAAAATTACATTTAGGGACCTAAACAATCCTATACAAGTTTAACTAGACTAACATACTAAGTGATTTTCTCTTTACAATGTTCAAGTAAACCGAGAGTACAAGTCACCTTTTTGTACTAAAGATAAGTTACATGGTGATTGATCAAAACACAAAAAGATATTTCTGACAAACTAAAAGCTTACTCTGTTATAATATACTTATAATATAATAAGAATTATAACAACATGCTAGTTATTCTACTAGAAATATTGTAGATATGTGATGTTAGTATTAAAGAGCACAAGCATATTTTTATAAGATTAAGCTACAGTACTCAAAGTAACTACACTAGAGACTAACACTTTTACTGAATTCCATTCATATCATAAAATCATCCACAATCATGTTACATAGGCGATGAGGTTTTTATAACCTCTAAATCAATGACTAATGGTAACGGGCAAAGCCCATGCACAAATATTCTTTATAGGATATGAAATCCTATGATCTATCGATAATTTCCATGATCATTAGGAAAAGAGGAGGCACAGGCACGATGCCCACTATAAGTCCCAAAACAAGAACCCAAGTGTGCTTTTGGCCAACGACAAGGTAGAGCGTTGCACCAAAAGTAAATACCATGAATATTATAGAGTAGAGCAGGCAGAACAGAGCAAAAACAAAATGATCAGGTATTGTATTTAGAAAATCAACTTCATCGTAATCGGAGAAGGAGATACTCAGGAACAATAACATGGCAGCTGCTGATAAAAGTAGGGAGACTGCGTCCGAAACAGCAAAAAACACAAACACCTTATTCTTGGCAAACAGGGGGGAGCCGTTGCTGGAATTGCTGCCACCTGGTACAGTGATTGCTGCTGCAAACATTATTGTGCTAATCAGTGCTGCTGTAATCATACCAGCATTCACTGTTGAGTTCACCCACTCTACTGCTTCCTTCATCATACTCTTGTGGTGATCTTTGAAGATCACCCTAGGAGATGCCCCAGCACGGTTGGGTTGTTCCCTACAACGAGGATGGACCAATTTCTGTATTTTCTGTTCCAGTGAGTATAAATTAATTAATAAATAACCAATGCCTAAGTATATTACGAAAATAAAAATTGAAAGAGATGTTACCTTATACCACTTGATTTCATACCGTATCGCATCAGCAGGATTTGCTTTAGTTAGCTTGTGAGGTGGTGTTAATCTAGCTGCTAAATGCAGGATATTGTTTCCATCAATGTCTTTCTGGTCCAAGTATAGCTGCTTGTAATCACTGTGATCATAAATGAGTCCAAAAACATTTTCTGAGTGATTCTCAGCTGCCACATGAAATATGTTTCGGTGGGTAGCTGGATCGGAACAATAAAAAGCACGAGGAAATGCCCATAAAATAGTTTCAACAATCTCACAGGTATCCAATTTTGCTGCAATCAGTATGGCATCGCGATAAATCTCCTCCTCTTCAAAACATTTCAACGATTTTACTTCTTCGCATATGAACTTCACGAGCTCAACAACTATCAGTCGGTTCTCCTTTTCTATTTTTGTGGACGGACGTTTCTTTACTATAAATTTATTTAAAAAAATTCATTATTAATGACTAATGAAAATTACGTTTTCAAAACTCACATAGTAAAGAACAATGTTTAGACTATAATTTTATAAATTATGTGCTCATAAATGGAAGAATTAGATATGATATAGCTTTGTTCAGATTGTGTAATTTTTTAAAAATATATTAAGTAAATGAATTTACCATTGAATAGAAAAAATAAAGAAACAAATAGAGTTGAATGAAATAAAGTTAAATATTTATAAAATATGATTGTGAAATGTAAATTAAAAGAACATTAAAAAATAGAGAAATAATAAAAAGATGTTACTGAATCATAAAAAAACAATGAAAAATGTCAAGTAAATGGTAGAAAACAATATAAACAAAATGGTTGGAAAATCTAGCACTACTGAAAATTGAACTTGTGATCAATTGGCAGGGGAAAACTTTATGGAACATAGGTGCACCAGCTGAGTTGTACCAATTTTTTCATAATTCATTCTTGCTAAATATATCAGTATTCATTAAATTTTTAGAAGGGGTATAATAGGCATTTCATGTCCAAAATCGAGGGGTAGCGATTGCGGTCCCTCAATTGTATGTGTGTCCGTGCCTGCCTGTTTGCGGAAATTGTTTATTGTATAGGACTATATTGATGTTGTTTTAAGTGTGTGAGTGAATACTTATTAAGTCGCTACTCTTGTTTTCATGAGTACCACTAGCTTTTCAGCTTTATAAGTTTTTTTAATTTTTTGATAAAAAAAACTCGTTACGTGAACGCACAACTTTTTAAACAAGTTAGCTGGTTTGAGAAGCTAATAAAGTTAGCTGATATGGTATAAATCGGGCTAAGGCTAAGTTCGAGGATTATGTATAATTTAGTCCGTCTTGGTTCACTTTGATTTATTTAAGGTTCGTCCAGATGAAAATACCTTCGTCAGGAATGAGTAGAGTAGGCCCTCAGAGTAGAGTGGAAAAGGCCTTCGTCAGGAGTGAGTAGAGTAGGCCTTCGGAGTAAAGTGGGGAAGGCCTTCGTCAGAAGTGAGTAGAGTAGGCCTTACTTCAGCTTGACTTGGTTGAATCCTTCTCTTGATGATGGGGCCGTCACTAGATACATGAAACACGGGGAAGGGGTTAGACCATTTTGGGCCGGTTTTCCTAAGACAAACCGGGCTACGGACTTTACGTGTTTGGGGTTGGGAGAGCGTAGGCTCAACCCTCAAAGTCTATAGAGTAGATTTTCGGTTAGTGGTTGCGTACCTTAATGAGGAGCAAATATCCTCTATTTATAGTCGAATCTCGCCGGAGCTCGGACTTAGACACGCCGGACCTTGGTACATAATTGGTGATGCCGGCATTTCGTGGAGTCGGCCCTCCTCGGAAGAGGCCTTTCTTCGTGGAGACGGCCCTCCTTGGAGGCGGCCTTCTTCGTGGAGACGATAAGTTCGTCCTTCTTGATAAGTCGTGGCGTACTATCACGACTTTAGGAGGTGTGAATATATTGTACATATCATAAGTCCCCCCCAATTTTCAAGTATCTTAGAATGAGATAATTGAGGAATCTTTAAATATGGTCCGTCTTTGAAGCTCATTATACCCATTGATGGACCAAATAGTCGGAATTTGAATCTTCATTTCTTCATTTTTGATTTTATTTCAAACGGCTTCTGGTACCGACTTTTATAGTAGATAATGCGGCCGTAGTGTTATATGGCTACTATCTTCGGGCCGTTCTTGCGGATACGTCGATATTTCAAAGTTGTATTTGTAGTGTACATAAGTCCCGCTAGTTTCCAAATATCTTAGAATAATTGAGAAATTCTTGATATGTGAGTGTGTCGTGTCGTAGAGCATCCCCAGATTTTTTTTTTGAGTGCGTTGGAGCCGGCCCCTTGCCCTTGAGTCGCGTGGAGCCAGCCTCCGGCTTGGGCTACGAGGAGCCGGCCTCTTCTCCTTGAGCTATATGGAGCCGACTCGGCTTGGGAACTTTAGACCGGTTGGGTCGAACTGATTTGATTCCGGACGGGCCGATCCAATTACGATAGGACCGTATCGGTTTAATTTTTAATGGGCCTGGTTCGATTGGCCCATTCCCTTATAAATAGAAGGAACTTAAACTTTCAGCCTCCAAAATTTTGCAAAACCAAATTCTCCCCATTTCAAGTTGGCCGGTGTTACTCCATTGGTGTCAAGTAGCTCGAGTTTGGTGTTGGTCGGCGTGCGAGTTTGGTGGGCCGGTGTCGGTGTTGAAGAGGCCGGTGTTGAGTTCGATTTGGGGTGGCCGGCGTTGGAAGGCTGGCGTGGGAGTTTTCCAGTGGGTTTGGTGGGCCTGTGTGCGAAGGCTAAGGAAGGCCGGCGTGCGAGTTTTCCGGTGGGTTTGGTGGGCCGGTGTGCAAAGGCTAAGGAAGGCCGGTGTTACTCGAATTTTGGAGCCGGCGTTGCTCGATCTCGGAGACCGGTGTTTGTTCGAATTTGGGTCCGTTTCTCGTATATTAAGTACAATAAAAAAATTAAGGTACCTTTTTTTAAAGTATAACAATTTAGGGTGTTTTTATTAGATTTTTCCCGTATATTAAGTATAGTAGTCGAGAATACTTTTCTAATACATGAAAAAGGGTTAATAGTAGAAACATATCATGCATTTGTACCCCCTTATTAAAAAGTGTCTGGATATACTGAATTTATAGAAACACCCCTGGTCCCAGCCAGAATCCCCCGGAGTTAAGTTGAATTAGTGAACGTAACCTAACTCCATTTGATGACGTCATTATTAAAATAAATTCAAAAAATAAATAAATTTATTTTTTCAGTCATATCAATATATTACATTTTACATAATCATAAAAATATGGAAAAGAACAACATATAAAAAATGAAAGAAAAATATCTTAATTTTTTTATATTAAGGAATACGATTATTTAAACCATATTGGAGTTCTATAACATAGTGTACCTGGATTGATGGATTTTCGCTGGAATGCGACATTTGGGTTCTCAATATCGAGACCGAGACCATTGACTTCACGAGGAGCTTCAAGTAAACTGAGCAAGATTAGTTATCCAGTTAAAATAGTTTTTTCTTATATCAAATTAAGTTCGGAATAAATGGAATTTTCTATAGTATTAATAATTTGGGTGAATATTTTGTTTCTGCAAAGAGAAAAGGCAAAAAACAAAGGAAGGAAAAAGATAAACTTACAGTAGAACGGTCATGGACTCATGGCCCTGCAAGCAAGTTAATCCAAAGATCTAGATTCTAGAGTAACGGCCGAAAACTTTAGTAAATCGAATTAGTACGATATTATCCTACTATGAGTTGCTTTGTAATCGACACACCCACTTATAACTTATTTGCCTCAACTCTTGGCCCAAATTTGTTTGTTGAATACTTGAATCCAATTTCGTCTGGATACCTAGTCCAGTTAAACATGCTAAAAAAAAGAGAAAAGAAAAAAGAAAAATAAAAAAGAAAAAATACTATATCAGTGACCATCTATTAAATAAGATTTTTTTAAAAACATGTCATCTTTTCAACCGTCACTCACAATCACAACTATTCAGCATCGTCGCGATGACCTATTCAACAAGGTCTAACCATATTCTAGCACTAACCTATAGACCTAGCAAGAGTCGGATTGCACAAGGGATAAGCATTTGAGATGTTCCCGCTGACAGACCATCTCTTTCATAGGAGAAACTGTATGGTAGCGTGATTTGAAGGATCTCGAGTGATTAATATCTTAATTTATTCACCATCACTCCTACTTTACTATCATCCTCATATTTTATTCACTTTAATCATAAATCTGACTCTCACTATTTCAGAGAACTTATAAATCTTGCAGTTTTAGTCGTTCAATATAATTTATACATTATTAAAAAAGAAACTATCCTACCCACAACAAAGTATAAACAATATCAATTTTTCACTAAAATTACATCTTGTATTACCAAAATAACATTTTTACCCACCTTTTCTATTACTTTTTTGCACAATATTGCACAATAATGCTAATATATGAAATTGCGTGAGATACCCGGTTCGCATCAAGTTGAACGAAATGGAAGAAGTACTGTTTTTAGATTATAAATTCTTGGAAATGTTTTGACACTTTGTATAAAACTAATTTATTATTGATAAAACAAGTGTGTGACCATGGGCCAATCATATCAATCGTATTTTATTTACTTTTGTAAGCGTGACATTTTTACGTGTGTTGAAAATATACAGTGCAATTTATGTCTGTGTTAAGGAAACATTGTGAAGCCAATGTCCTTGACACGCTGACTATATGTTCAAACTTCGATAGTATATATATAATTAATTATATTTTTTATCTTTATTTTCATTCCCAATTATTTTCACAACTTTGAGTATATATATACATATATGTGTAGATGATGTTTTAGGACAAAAGATCTTAAAGAATCCATGTCGAAGTAAAAACCGATTTGGAGTTTGAGTTGTAGTAAAAGAAGAAGTCGATTAGGAGTCAAACCGTAAGAAATGAAGTTCATAACAAATGATGTGCTCTGGACGTAAATTGGTAGAATTAGTTATTTACAAACGCTTAGTTGTTTTGCATCTAGTGAAATTCATAGAATAGATCTAGAGTTCTTTGTATTCATTAACAATGTAGGTACGATAGATGCTTTTTCACCATGAGGCTTGGTGGATTATATTAATATAATATGCCAGAAACTTATCTCTTTGTCTTGTTATTTTCGTTGCATATTCTGTTCGAAGTGGAGTCTAGGTTTCTAGATTAGGTTTATACATACTCGAGCTTTATATGGTCGAGTTTGGTGTCTTGACGACACTGCAAACTATTTTACAGATCATGGTATTCACGATACACTGATTTTTTGTGTTATAGTTAGATAATACCAAATCCCGATCCAGTTACTATTTCAATTGGTATCAGAGCCAAGAACCTAATTCGTTGGTGTTTGAATTTGGTTTATATATAATTGATCAAGCTAATCCTCATTTTAGTAGCTTTTATGTAGTAGATTGTTTTGATTTTTCTTATTTTAGTTCTAAGAAATCATACATTGTTTATGTATTAAATCAATTGATATTTGTGCTCGTAAATTTATTACATGTGACTATTATTTCGTTCATATTCTTTCTAGTGCAGATAATTTGAATTGAGAAGAATGGAGCACGGATGAGTTGATGACAGAGCAACTTGATATGCATAACCGTTGTGCTATTTCCAGTGTTGCGAGTACACCGGTTGCAACACCACATCTTGACATTGAAGAGAAAAAATCTAGTGTTGCGGATACAACTCAACATCAAAGTCAGACACATATTTCGAAACAGGTGAACATATGCATGATGTTGTACTGTATGGTCGATTAAGGCATGATCTATCAATTGGGATAAGGAATGACATCTTACATCCCAATCAATTGATATGCCTCTATCTTTTTCATCTTGATGTTCTATGTGTGCATGTCATATATTCCCACTCAACCCAAACACACTTCGTCCAAATTCTTTAAAACAAATTTTGATATATATCTATGTGTGTGTGTGTGTGTGTGAGATCCTATACATATTTGCTTTTGTTTTTGTATTTGGACAGGAGATTTGAACGATAGAAATTTCGCAAGTGGAGATTTCTTATATTTGTTTGACGATACGGTATATTGGCTTAAACTGATTGATGTTTACATAAAATCTCGAAATCATGATTGATAATATTGTTTAGATAAAGTTTATGTTCTGTTTTTTGTAAAAAAAAATTAAAAAAATTGAAACCCCACCCCCTAGTGTTTCCGAAACACCATTGGAAAACACCAGGGTTGTTTATGTGTTTTGATTTGTGAGTTTACTATGTGTCTTTGCTAAGTTTGGGGTTTGCTTTTCTTGCTTGTGTTGTCACATCTTTCATTTTTGCTATTCTCCTTTTACAAAACAAAATTACTTGTGTGTGTAGTAAACCTGTTGATTAATGGGATCTGATCACTTGATTTATTCCCGACTTCACCACCTCCGGTTCCAATGAAGCCTCACCTAGTCCTCGTGTTTAAATTTTGTTAGGAATATATGTTTAGTTTTTGATCAACCACCATTTGACTTATATTCACTTGAACATTATAAAAGAGGAAAACCACTAAATATGTTAGTCTAGTAAATCTTGTAATAGAATGATTTGGTCATGGATTGTAATTTTTATTTATTCGAAGAAGACCAAGAAGAAGCATCCTGGCAATGGATTTCATTTGAAGATAGAAGTTTGAAGATTGCACAAGAATTCTGAAGATTAAGGATGAAAGTCTCCTCAGATATCCCTTGCAATAATCATGTGTTTAGTATGATACACTAGTTATTCAAGATATCTTAGTACATTAACTTAAGGGCGAATTATATCTAAGCCCCCTATTAGATGCAAATGTTGTCGTTGACTACCACTTAGTTCAACAATTACATGTAAGTCCTAGTCGATAAAAATCAATTACATCCAGGTCCACGAATTTGACTTTCAGTGAACTTAAGCTCGAAAAAAAGTCATTTTTGCCCCTGTTTGAATTTCAGCTTTTGCATTTGACCAAACTGCCTTAAGTTACTACTGCCACGATTTCGCCATAATCCATCATCCTCATCTCATGTCCACCGATTTCGCCACCACCCACCACCGATCCACCATTCTTCCGTCCGATCTACCACCAAACATATCCGGTCATGGAAGGAACTCTTGATGTAATTCCCAGTCGTGGTGGTGGTGGGTGGCCGGAGAATGGTGGATTTGTGGAAGGCGGAGGTGCAGTGGTGGGTAGAGGAGAGGTGGAAGGGTGGTGGATCTTCAGATCTGGTGGTGGTGCGGTGG
>JAYMSP010006045.1:0-12434 GCA_036897095.1 Plantago elongata | reverse complement strand
ATACAAAATGCAAAATTCCCAAGTAGCATCCAAATGGGCATTTGGATGCTACTCCAATCAGCCCCTTAAAAATTTGAAAATTTATTTTATAAGTTATTGATATTTTTTATTTCTTTTCTTACAAAGCAAGGTTACCACTAATGTATATTTTTGATACTTTTATTATTTTTTGAAAGATTATATTTCAAATATTATTTTATTTTATTTTTGTAAATAATTTTATAGTTTTAGAAGTAGCTAAGAAGTAGTTTTTTTTATTTAATTTAGTTTAGTTTTAACGTTTAATAATTTAAAAATGTGAAAGTAAAGAGAAGGAAACTAGAAATCAAAAATAAGATCACGTTTGGGAAGTAAATTTTTAGAATAAAAATTGAATCACTATATTATTGTTAAAATTATGTGACCGATTTTTGGGAATAACTGGTGTAATTTTTCTTAATTTAGACGGTAACTTAAATTAACACTAAGCTAATTGGAGATCTTCAATGTTACGTTTAGTTGGTCACGGGTGAGCGAGCATAAATGAAAGAAATGTGGTGAATATTGATTCTGGATAGTGGGTACTAGTGGGTGGAGACGTGGATGAACGCATTTTCAGTTTCTTCAATACTTTCTTCAACCAACAAAAATATCTTTAACTATAAGTTTTTTCATGTTTTTTTTTTCTTTTGTCTATCACGCACGTAGTGATTTAGGTAGATGAATATTGTTTTGATTTTTGAAGATGAGTAAGTTAAATGCAAGAAGCGTGAAGAAATCAACAATATCAACAAAAGTTAACATCTTGTAATTAAATAGCAAAAGTATTAATTTATAGAGTGGATATTAGATAAAAAAAACAAAAAAACCACCACTAGTTAACGATCTCGGAACCCTAATGCTAATGCCCTCACCGGAAGCAATCCTCCGACGAATCTGGACCTACGTACTATGACTGTAACACCGCGAAACCAAAAAACGACAACGACAATCAACTGAGACAATGGACTCAGACATGGTAGTGAATGAACAGGTGGAGAAAGATGACCAGGACCCGCCCCTGATCCCCAGATCCACTTATGCAAAGGTTGCGCAACGCAACAAGCCCAAAAATGTAAAAATTGACATGAAAAAGTATGAAGAAGAGTTGAACAAGATAACATTCTCCAAACCTACGACTCAGATGCCTTTTATTCAAGTAGATTTCATAGCTGCTCTACAGGAACGCATGGAATGTCAATTGAAAGATACGATTCTTATTAAGGTCGTCGGAAAACCTTGGTATTATCTAACCCTGGTTAACAGGCTTGCTACAATGTGGAACTTAGAGGGAGAAATCGATTTGGTAGATCTTGGATACAATTGTTACTGCCTGAAGGGCTTAGATTCAGAGAAACGGGAACTTATCCTCACTGAAGGACCTTGGCAGGTAACCGGCAGTTTCTTAACCATTCGTAAGTGGATCCCAAAATTTTCGGGCGTACAACGATAAGATGGATTGCGCGATCTCTTGGGTAAGGATTCTTAATCTCCCGGTGGAGATGTTTATGGAATCCGTCATAAATGGACTCGCATTCTGCATTAGAGATCCCATTAAGGTGGATGGCACCACTTTTGAGGCTACGAGAGGTAAGTTCGCATGGTTATGTGTTCAAGTTCCTCTTGATAAACCGCTTCAGTTAGGCCTATGTATCCGCGGAAAAGTATACTAGGTCATGTATGAAAACCTCCCCTCGCTTTGGTATACGTGTGGACATGTTGGTCATACGGAAGAGGCCTGCAAACCATATCGACACCGGAATCCGACTCTCCGATTGATACGTAGATGATTGGTACAATGCAAGAGAAGGATCAAGTCTCTGCCACAAACTGGTTGGTTTATAAGGCTAAAAATCACGAATTTGGTGATTGGATGATTGTAGCTCGTAGGGGAAGACAATACCCAAAACTGACTAAGCAAAATCAAACTCAGAGGCAGGAGACGACGAACTCGAAAGCTGATGGACTCAGTCTGAACATCGGAATGGAAAATTGCCAGTGGGTGGTACTAACAGATAAGGTTAGTCGAATCCTACTAGGACTGCAGATACATCGAGTACTGGTAGGATACTTCCTCAGAGCATCCTGCAATCTAAACGCACCTATAAAAGCAAGGAAAAGGTGAGTGAGACTCCAAATTCTACTTCCGCACTTCAACAGGATATCCTAAGAAACACACATTCGAATTCATTCACCGTCTTATGTGATCAAACAGGTGAAGATCAGGAAATAGGGGATCATGGAGCTGAACAACAACGAGTTGGGGGATCCAATGATAATCTAAGGGGAACCACTGGCGGACGAAGGGGCTCTAGCGGAGGAAGAACCAGCAGTCGCGGTGGATATGGTGGACGAGGGAGCTATGGTAGTACCTTTGGAGATTGGGTTACCACACGGAATACAACAACCTCCACTAGGGGGATTCAAAACTCGATCGTTTCATTTGCAGGGAACGGCCAGGATCCTAATTTCAGATTCGAAGGAGCGTCTAGTTCACGTGATGGAGATACCTCCAACGATTTGGCAAATAGAGATAGTGACAGAACACATTCTTGGGGTGAACTTCTAGAGGAGATGCTGGCAGAGATTTGTACTAACCGAGTGGGAGGAGAATCGACAACAGGTGCTACTTCAGGAAACATTAACGCAATTGTGTTCGATATGAACGAGATTCCTGTTGATTGTCCCGTTCTATCACTTCACTTATACAACCCATCAATGAAGGTCATTTCCTGGAATTGTCAAGGAGCGGGAGATGCAATGTTTCGTAGAAACTTCAGAGAGTTAGTCCGGATTCATAAGCCGGATATTGTTTATTTTCTTGAGGCAAGAGTTTTGTCATAACAAGCACTTAATATTGCACCTTATTTAGGTTATTCTTGGTATCATCTTGCACCAACTACTGGCATGGATGGTGGAATCTGGATACTATGGAATGAAGATAATATTGATGTAGAGGTCCTAGAATGTGAGGATCAATATATTCACGCTTAGGCGGGCCAAAGAAACAGGCTCAATGGTTGCTTACAGGGGTTTATGCTAAACCACACAAGCGCAATAAAATTCAGATATTCAATGATCTGGAAAGACTTTCAAGAGCAGCAGATCTTCCCTGGCTAGTCCAAGGAGATTTCAACGGGAATGGCTACTCGTTTGAGAAACAGGGTGGGAACAGAGCTACGGTTAATAGGTGTCTGCAATTCAACATATACTTGATAGTTGTAAGCTCCAGGACCTGGGTTTTTCGGGGCCACAATTCAATTGGACCAATAAACATGGTGGATTGGCGAATATAAAGGCGCACATTGACAGAGCGGTAGCCAACTCGCTGTGGGTTGATAAATTCCCGGAATATGCAGTTGTCCATCTTCCGGGAACACACTCCGATCACCACCTAATTATTACCCAATGCTATGGGGCGGAGTATGCGGATTTTGATAGGAAGTTTAGGTTCGAAGCTATGTGGCTTGAGCACCCGAAATGCGAAGACCTCCTAAAGAATATTTGTCACGAAGCTGATTCAATAGTTACTGCTATTGATAAGGTCCCGGAAGTCCTTATTCCTTGAAACAAGAATAGATTCGGCAATATCTTCAAACACAAGAGAAATCTGCTAGCACGGTTAGAAGTGGTCCAAAAGGCTCTTGCTCGGAGACAAAACTCGAACCTTGAAGACGTTGAGAGAAATCTGATCAAGGATTACAATGAGGTTCTTGCGCAAGAAGAAACTTTTTTGTTTCAAAAGTCGCGCATTAAATGGATCCAAGACGGCGAGAGGAACACTGCTTTCTTCCACAAATCGACCTTAGCGCGCCGGAGAAAGAACAAAATATTATCACTAGAAATCAACGGTGAATAGGTAAAAGATCCTCGTATCTTGCGGGAAGATGCACGAGTATATTTTGGCAGCTTATTCAAGGAAGACAGATTGGAACGGGAGCAACTCCCAGTCTCCCAATACCAAATTCGACTTGGCCTGGAAGAAGTCGAAATCTTGAGCAGCACAATATCTATGTTTGAGCTTCGGAAAATCATTTGGGCAACGCACCCTCTTAAGTCGCCGGGACCGGATGGGATCCATGCAATTCTCTATCAAAAAGGTTGGTCTTGCATTAAGGACTCGCTGCTCCAGTTTATGACAGCTACCTTCTTCGAGAAAGGCTAAAGCCGAAGCTTTGCGCGGCACACCTTTGCCTCATAGCAAAAGTCCCGTCCCCAGCTTCCATCTCGCAATTCAGGTCCATTGCACTATGTAATGTCCTTTATAAACTAGTTACGAAGTGCATCACCATGCGGTTAAAGGATATGATGCCCCAACTGATCGCCCCAACTCAATCAAGCTTTATCAAAGGGCACAGTAGTCAAGACAACATATTTGTCATACATGAAGTGATCCATTCCCTTCGCTCGAAGAAAAATAACAAGGTGGGTTATATGGTACTAATACTCGACCCGAAAAAAGCTTACGACAAAGTTAACTGGAATTTCTTAAAGGATACTCTTATAGTCTTCGGTTTCCCGGTTGATCTTGTCAACTTAATTATGTTATGTATCAGAAATGCTACCACAAAGATTCTATGGAACGGTGAGACACTTGAATCTTTTGAGCACCAGTGTGGGTTACGACAGGGCGACCCTTTGTCCCCATATCTTTTCGTTCTTTTCCTGGAGAGACTTCCTTATCTTATTAAGGAGGCGGTTCAATCAAAACAGTGGGTCCCATTAAAGCTTTGTTGTCAAGGGCCAGCTCTCTCGCATTTATTCTTCACGGATGACCTCTTACTAATGGGCAAGGCTACTGCTGCAACTACGAGAGAAATTAAGAGGGTGCTAAACAAGTTTTGTAATGCTTCCGGTCTCAAATTAAATCCGACAAAATCTAAAGTCTATTTTTCTAAGACCGGTGGCAACCTGCTCAAGAGCTAAATCACAGACATTCTCGGATTTGCTGAGACCAGGAATTTAGGGAAATATCTTGGTGCCAATCTTGCACATGGAAGGCGAAACCGAGAGCTCTTCAACGATACGGTGGATAAGATCATGGCCCGGCTGAATGGATGGAAGAGCATATTCTTATCTGTCGCTAGAAGGTCCACATGTATCCAATTAGTTAACTCGACTATCTCGATACATGTTATGTAATCCTCATACTTGCCAGAGAATGTGTGTGAGAAGTTAGATCAGATTAACAGAGACATCCTTTGGTCCTCCAATCCGGACTTGAAGAAACTACATCTTCTGGGTTGGGATACTGTCACCCTTCCTATACAACAAGGTGGTTTGGGTATAAGAACAACTCGGTGAACAAATGATGCTATGTTGTCCAAAATGTTTTGGAAGATTATAAATAAGGAAAACGAAATATCTTTGAGGTTCTCGCTTACTTGACAGCTCGCCTAAGCCGACGGACAACCCCACTTGGAAGGGCTTTCTGAAATGTATGGAACTAATCAAGCCATATTTTGGATGGAAAATCGGAAATGGAGAGAATATCTCGTTCTGGTTTGACAATTGGCCGGGAGCTCGCCGTATTTGTGAACAATTGAGTGCAATTAATCTAGGGGACTACCATCTCTATCTTTTCGATGTCATAGAGAACAATGAGGACTGGAACCTTGACCTCCTGTCCATGTCCCTGCCACACTTGATACATCAGCGCATAATGGACTTTCCAGTTCACTTATCGGAAATGGAGGATCGTGTTATCTGGAGTGAAGAGGCCAATGGTATAATCTCATGTCAATCGGCTTATAAAGCTCTGCAACGGGACTTTGGCCCGAATTCAAATACATGCGACTAGAGGTGGCTTTGGAAAGGAAGTGGAAATAATTTATTGAAACATTTTGTTTTGTTGGCATCTCAAAACAGGTGAGCTACTAATTCTCTTCGTAGACATATAAATCTAACCTACAATGCATCTTGTTTTAGGTGTCAAACTTCAGAGGAAACCACAATACACATACTACGGAACTGCTCCATTGCACATGCTGTTTGGAGGAAACTCTTATGAGTAGAGGACATCCCGCAATTTTTCGCAACAGAGGAAGTGCTCTGGTAAAAAATAACCTGTCAAAGATAGTGAAATCTTGTACTCTACACCCGGATACCACATGGAATCTTGTCTTTCTTGTGGAAGCATGGATAATATGGAAAGCAATAAATGAATTGTTCTTTCGTGGTTGCTCAGAGAGTGTGACATCAGCCCTTTTCCAAGTAAAACTAGCAAGCTCGGACCTGGTTATGGCGACTAGGAAAATGAAGTGCCAAGTGAAACCACGTCGATGGGAAAAACCCAAACCAAACTGGGTGAAATTAAACGTGGACGGAAGTTGTCGAGATTGGGATAATCAGGGATTTGTGGGTTGTGTTTTACGGAATGATACATGCCAGTGGATATGGGGCTTTAGTAAACATATTGCATGCCGTACTGTGGAGGAAGCCGAGTTTCGCCATCTTATTCACGGACTTCAACTAGCTTGGGACAGAAGAATACCGAACATCATCATGGAGACGGATTGCCTATCCGTCTAAAATGTTGTCACAAAACCCTGAGAGCCTTGCAAATCCCCACGGGACATTGATTAAAGAATGCAAGGAGTGCCTTCGAAAAACTTGGAACATTGAGTTCCGTTGGATTCCACGAAGTGGAAATGAACTAGAAGACTAGTTAGCTAAGTTTGAGCAAAATTGTAACGATGAGAATGGGTTCATGGACCGTATTCCATCTTCTCTACAGGTACTTTTAGCCTTCGATGTAGTCTGAGGGCATTTTCATTAACTTTAAAAAAAGAACATCTTGTAATTAAAGAAGCTAAAGTGAAAGTTGGAAACGGGTCAAGTTTGGAACAAAATTAATAAAAATATATCTAGCTTGTTTAGTAATTGTATCCAAAATCAACATGATTGGAATGAAAGTAATCATATATGTTGATAATCTTTCAAATTTTGATAATAGGTAAAATAATCAAGCTCACATGGTCGTGACTAGTAAAGTAGTTTCAAGAATAGAATTCAAAATTTCAAATCATCATGAGTTGTGATGTAATTCTACACATGGAATTTAACTACGTTAATTTAATTTCAAACGTGAAGAAATAAACATGGCGGATTGTATATTGTTTATAGAGAAGTAAGGATATTCAATAATAGAGTGAAGAGGTCGGGTCGTTTTTTTTTAACCAAAGTAATATGTTTCATATTAAACTAAATTAAATTCGGACATCAAGTTTGTGATCTTGTATGGTTCCCATACAAAGAAATACTTTGTTCACATCTTTACATAAATACACATTAAATCATGATGGATAAATCCAAATCACAAGGCTACTACGAAGTTTTAACAAGTGATAGTCAAAACATTCAAAATCATGAAAGTTCTCAAAATGGAAATCACTTCCAATTTTCACAAGAAGGTCAGCTACACCATTAGCTTCTCTAATCACCAACGGCACTTTAGCTCTCCCACCAGTCTTCAGTTGCTTCCTATTCTGAGCTACTAGCTCCTTGTGATTCCACGCCGAAGCCATGTCCCTGACAATACAATCAAAGTCATATTTTGAATCAGTTTGAATAACATTGTTAGTCTTATCAAGTTGTCTGGCTAATACGATTCCCAAGTTTTAGATCAAAGTTGTTAAGACTTTAGATCATACTTAAAGTGTACGAACTAAATAATCTCAAGATGTTTCTCAGAAGTCCAATTAGGAGAAAAGTATTTCTTTTGTAAAAGATTGGGAAAAATGTATGTTCTCATATGTTAAGGTCAAATTTTAGCAGGGATTCAAGTGATTAATTAGGCCAAGAGTTAGCATAGTGGAGTCATAAAAGTGATACTTATTAACTCTTTAGAGATAAGATTAGGTAATCTCCACTAGAGTTATGCATTAACATTAACATGTGTCATGCATGTTGGAAATTATGAAGAAAAAATTGAAGTAAATAATTCCTTAAGAGATGTATTTACATTGAAACTATTTTTTAATTATTTATTAATTAAAAAGATAAAATATATATATCTAAGCTACTCTGTAAGAGTTTCAGATTAATATATTATTTGCAATAAATGAAAATTGGGTTAGTGAGAAATAAAATATTCAAGTTAGAAGGTTGAGTGGGTTTGTCCCACATTGTTTGAGTCTCTAATTTATAATTTACTAGCTCCTACTTGATGTTCAAGTTGTGTAGCAATGTAAGTTGAGTGTAAATCCTGGCCAGGTTTATACACGAAACTAGTGGACTAATATGTGAGTAGGTGCACGCGAATCTCACATAGAATTGTTGAAATCAAGCCAAACTCTAATGGGTTAGTCCTTGTGAGCTAAGATTTTTTGGTTCAACTACTTCAACTTTCTAGAAGCTTTTGCTTCATGTAGAAATTTGTAATTTATGAAATTACAAATATTAAACATGACAAAGATTACTCTTGTGAAGTAGTAGAGGTAGTGGTGTCATGTTGCATCATAAGTAACAAGATTACTCTTTTGAAGTAGTTGATGTAGTGGAGCATAAGTTACAAAATATTGTAATGAATTAGTGTAATGATAAATGAAGTTACATTATCATTTCCTCACCTATAAAAGGGTCTCACTTGTAATGGAAAAGAGTAGAAGAAACTCACCCTCTTCTCTTCTATCTTTGTGACCTTTTCTTATCCTCTCCACTTTCGTATAATTCGGGCTCAGGATTTGTTCGCCAGGAACATCTAGCAAGTGCAGCTAGTTGTTAAGGTTCGGCCGTTGTATCATGGGAAACAAGCGTTCCACGATATCTCAAGTACCGTAGTCAGAGGATGTAATTGTTTTAAGGAAAATTTTCTAGAACATACCTCGGATTTTTATTTGGTTGAAGGGATGATTCAGTTACTGTTTTTCCCCTATACATTATAATTCATTTTATATATACTAATATCTTCAATTTCTCTTATCAGGTGCAACAATGTTAAAACAATTATGGAGTGTATTCTCTTATCATTTTGGATTCGAGTTTATACTCATTTTATATTGAAGATATTAATTTTTGAGTTTCTTGTGTAGGAAGAGGAAAAGGAAAAAATGGTAATTGTTTGATTTCCAACAACAAGTTGTCCTCGATGGTCATTCTCGTTTTGTGATGCCAATTGGAAAAGAAAAAAAATTGTAAATGTGTAACATCATTTTTTATTTGGTGAGACATGGAGTTGTCGGAGATGTAGTAGGTAATTCTCAAATTACTACACTTATTTTGTCGAATTACAATCTTGATGATATATGTTATTTTGGCTTTTGTATTTTTTTTGAACATTGGATTTAAAGTTTTGTGAAACATATATTTCTTTTGAGACAAGGAAACAAAAGTATGCATGTAGTAATTGCCATGTAAATGGATTTTGATATTTATTTTTGTTGGTTGTGAATGATAAAATCTTTTACTTATATTCAAAATTCTTTTGGAATTACAAGGTATGAGACTCTTTTTAGTAGACCATTAATACTGTCAGTTAATGGGATGTTTCAAAGTGAACATTAATCCATTTCTTTTGTGATGGAATTATTGAAAAAATCTTTTGTGTGATTTTGAGTTCTAAGTACAAAGGCCCAATGTGTTTATGTTGATGGTTATATCTCTAAAGTATTGTTGATACATCATGATTAGTTGTGAATACTTCACATAATATATGATATATCATTTGACCATGTTAGGTCTTGTGGGTTTTCTCACCACAGAGACTTGTTAAGCTCTTGAATGTGTGAGTTTAAACATTGGAATGGCAAGTGCCATTGGATTATGGAACCTCTATATATTGTTATATATGAGGTGAAGCCTTTTCGTTTAGACACCAAAAGTGTGGATCATGGCACTGGTATGTACTACCAGTCACGTGTACTTTCAAACTATATTTTTTTAGGTGGATGAAAATGAGATAGTTGAAAAGTTGTACATGGAGAATTCTGATTCATATGACATCAAGATCATGGAAAGGTGATTTTGAAATGACATATTGGCTCAAGTTTTCTCTAAACAAAGTGTTATAATAAGATTATGGAGAATTTAATTTTGTATTCTCTCCTAATCAAGTATGACATAATGTTAGGAATGTTTTTTAGTGTTTTTGATCAATCTTTTTTGATCAATCACAATGTAGCTTATTTTTAGTACAGAAAGGTGACTAGTACTCTCGGTTCACTTGATCATTGTAAAGAGGAAATCACTTAGTATATTAGTCTAGTTAAACTTGTATAGGATTGTTTAGGTCTCTGAATGTAATTTTATGTTTCGAAGATGGCCATGAAGAAGGATCCTAGCAACGGAGTTTAATCGAAGATTTGAAGACTGAAGATTGCACGAGTTTAATGAAGGTACAGGGGATTAGTCTCCTCTGAAATGCTATGTTCAGAAAGCCCTCGTATAGTGCTTTTGCACATTACACCTCTCTAAAGATATGTCATTCTGAGTCAAGGAGCATGCTATCTTTCTGATGAGCACATGTGTCCGTTGAGACTACATGACAAGAAATAGTATAATGTATTAATTATACCGACTGAAAATGTCGATTCCATCAAGCTCTCTCTGTAAACGAGATAGTGACTTCTAAGTACTTATTTCAAGTTATCAACGGATTGAATTCTGAGAAGTTCCAATGGATACTATTTGAACGACTCTCAAATTCATCTACAAATATCAACACTTAGAAGCTAAGAAAACACACGCTGAACAACATGAACTACGCTCATTTTTTATATCATGCAAGTATTCTCTCAAGCTTTCTTACTACAGTTCTCTAAGCTTATAGTCAATTAGCTCGAAGAATTACTGGTAGTTCTAAGTGTCCTGAACCTTAACAAGAGTTTGATTATCTGTGAAAGAGTTGAACACTCAGATACTCTTTCTGAAGTTCATTCTCCAGAACAACTATCAACACTTGGGTCAGAAAGGAGAATCCTTCCATAAACTGATAAGTATATTACGTTGTGATTTCTTCTCCAGCTCTCTAGATAAATAGCTGCAAAGTTATTTAAAGAGAAGCCTGACAATCAATCATATGACCAACACCATCACGTCGTGGAGTACAGGAAGTACTTGGTTTGGGAAATCAAGGAAAAGCTCCAAGGTTATCTTGAGTACATGAAGTACTTGGCTTGAGAAGCTAGGGAATAACTCAGGGGGAATATTTGGTCGGGAACCATTTGGTTGTAAGGATCTTAGAATGGGATATATTATAAGGTGAACTCAATTATTTTTCTAGTGGATTCAAGGTCTCAGAAAGGCCAAAGTGGACTAGTTGAAGGATTACGCAACCTCCAGAAACCACTATAAGTTGCTGTGTTATTTACTTACTGCATTTACATTCCAACAACACACACACACACACACACACACACACACATTATTACTGCAAAGCACATTACACGTTTATCTATCACTTAAAGTCTTTTGCTCTATGAATCTAAGTATCAGAAACCCCCAAGGTTTATGAGAAATACTGTTTATCGGCGAAGTTTGTAAAGACTATTCACCCACCCCCCCCTCTAGTCTTTACCTTCCGTTATATGGACCAACAAGTGGTATTAGAGCGGGAGGTTTACCAGCCTCCTGCACCGAACCTCGTTCATGTAGGTATGTCTCTTAGTGATGCTCCGGTTCTTAAACCCGAGAATTACGAGAAATGGAAGTACAACATAATGCTACATATCGAAGCTATTAGCGATGAGATGATTTATATCATCAAAGAAGGGCCAATCAGGATCAGACAACTCAAACAAGTGATTGAGGTATCTGACAGTCGCAGAAACACTGACGTTGAAGTTAATGATGCTTCTACTAGCAATAGTGGTCGTGTTGCTACTGGACAAGTTGTGTAAGAAGATAAACCTAGTGAACTCTGGATATCCAAAGATGCCAAGAGACACAGGTTGGATGGTCAAGCTCGTAATATCATCATTCGATCGACACCTGAGCATATACAGTGTAAACTGTGGTGTGCAAAGACGGCGAAAGTAGCCTAGAAACTGATAGAAGATATATGTGCCGGTACAGGGAAAATCAAGGAAAACAAGTTCGAAGTTTTGAAGCTAAAATTTCAGAACTTCAAAGAGGGTCCCTTTGAAATATTAGAAGAACTTGATTTTCAGTTTACAACTCTCATGAGTGATATGGCTGCACTTGGAGAAAGTGACAGGTACTCAAATTCTGAGAAAGTGAAAACCATTATCAGAAGTTTGAATCAAAATTGGAAGCATACGCAATAGTTCTACTTCAATCAAGGAATGCCCCAGATCACTCTAGTGGAACTCTTTTCGCATTTAGTCACTGTAAACTATGAACAACCAACGAGGTTTGGCTGTAGGTGAAATGTTACAGAATGTTGCTCTAGTTACCCAAGGTACTTCTGAAAAGAAGGATACCAAGGTAGTGTCTGAGGAAAATGCTCTTGCAGTAAG